>CAJQUN010001522.1:0-60950 GCA_907163345.1 Haberlea rhodopensis
AACCAACCTTGTTCTCCAGGCTGAGACACGGAGCTTGATCTCTATGAAGTCCGCATCCTTCCAACCAACATCAAAGACAATTAGTAAATTTCTTCATGTGAGATCCTATTGGCATCCAGTATATCCCCCATTAATATAATCCACCTTTGCACGTTGCTCCCTATGCATGATCTGATATTGCTAGTATGCTGTACTAAGCAGCTTCTGCTAGACGCCAATCAAAGTTCTCACCATGGACACAGCTACTCACCTGTCTCAATAAGCTTCATGTAAAGAATTCTTAAGTTAGCATCCCCACCTAAAACTAGAGGTGCACCGATAAGGATATCGGAAACAGCATATCTTAGTCTGCTTAAAATCTTTCCAATGCTCTCTCGAAGATCCTTATAATCCCACGGGTGCTCGACTGAGGCTACACAAGGAGACAAATGAGTCATATGATGACTGGAAAACCTGCAACCGACGGGCTCTCTCAGCTTCAACAGATGCTTCGCTACCATAGGCTACATAAGAATTCCTCTCAATTGATAAAATTTGGAGATTATGCCAGAAGTTATGAATTTTTTTTTTTTTGTACAAAGAAATGTGTAACTTATTGATTATCTTTCATTTTTTATTTTAATTTGCAAATGATTTGATATTATGTTTCATATAATATTTTTTCACGTGATTTTATTTTTTTATTGTTTTATATTTTTCTATTATTTTATTTAATTTTAGTTATGTTTTATTATCATCAATAGTAAATACATTAGTTTAGTTTAAGAACTTCTAATTGTAGTTTATTTATATTTGACCAGCTGACCTGTTTGTATATTTTTCATGCCTATCTGCACAAACCTGCCCCTGTACACCCCTAGAACTTCCTACTGCAAGCTAACGGAATTTGGGATAATTATTTCGTTTTATTGAGCTCTGAGTATCGTTAATTCCATCTACTGTTAGTTTTGGTGGTTCTTATTCAGTCCCTTTTAACTAGTTGTTTCACCTTTTCTTTGGGATGTTCAATAAGTATAACTTCTTTGTTCAAAAGGTTACCGGTGAGCCAAACCTTGCCGCGTCAGATCCACCACACAAGCCGATAGGCGTGAATGACGAGAAGGAAGATTAAATCGATACTTCTGTTCGAATATTTGATCTCTCCGATGAAGATATTAAATCAAAATATTGCAAATATTTAAAGAAAACATAGATCAAGATGCATGTACTTCTTCCTTAATAATGCAACTATGTTGTCGTGGAGTTGCAACTATGGCAAAGTTACATGTTTCAATATGTTTGAAAGCTTTATTTTCATTTGGACCAAAATAATTGATCAGCCCACCTGAACAGAAAACTGGTTTATTAAGCACGTGCATTGACTCTTATTTAAATTCGATTCGTATTGGCGATTATTAATGTGGGATTAATTAATTATTTATGCTTTTTTTTATCAACATTAATTATCTATGATTGCAATTAGCATTTTGTCACTTTCATTATTTTCCTGATAGGACGAGTATGCATCATCAAGTGGGTGCTTTTCATTTTCACCGTCTCGGTCATCTCTGGTCCATATTTTGTCGTATCTTTTGTCATACAAATCAACCCACTTGTACATTCTTAACTAATCTGAAAGAAACACAATTTTTTGCAATTTGTTTGCAACTCTGTCAAAATCTACACCGATGGCTCTGATAAATTATTTTGTTATATATATATCATTCGTGCCTAATCGGCCTTGACGGGTGGGGTGTTGATTAGGGTCTGCATGTATTTCTACTGAATTGAATTACTTTAGTAATCCTATTGGTTGTTTTGATAAATTATTTTCTAAATAAATATTGATTAGTCGGGTTTGCTCGTGTTGGTTTACTTATTTCAAGATTTATTGTTGATCGAACTTCATTTGATGCGACGTATGATTAAGTTTGAGTTTAAGGATAAGGCTTAAGGTAAATTCAGTAAAGTCACGTTCATAAAATGAAATCTGTTTTGGTTTGCGTCTATTATGTTGTTTGTTGCTAAACACTATTGTATTAATGACTTCTAACTTAGGTGAATTATCAATAGACTCCTCTAGTTTGAACAATAATAAATTATACTCATCTAGTTTAAACAATTAACGTTTCCATCCACTGTTATGTATTTTTATGTTAAAGTATAGGTGAGACGGTTATAATTTTTCATATATCTGTTACAAACTAGATGTGGTGATTGTAATGCAGCTATTCTACCGTGGTTCATCTGTTATTGTTCAAATAGATGTCAAAAGGTGTAATAAATATTTTCTCATTCCTTTTGAGTTTGCCGATAAAACAAAGAAAGATAGACTTATATAAGATAAAAAAAAGCTTGCTGCTTAATTACCTGGATAGTATGATGTCTACTCGTCATACGATGTTCAAAATCGGAAATCTAATCTAGAGAAATTTCTAGAGAGGGATAGCTGTAATTTTTCCTTCTAATTTTATCCCCCACTATTATAACTAGTTTATTGGATTGTAATATAAGATCATTATAATAGATGACACAAAATGTAATAATTTTGTCGTTGATAAATGTAAAAAAAAAGTGAAAATTCATATTTTCTTGGGAAAATTATAGTATTTGATTTGATTTTCTAAAATCACACAAACAATAGGATCTTGCATATAACAAGGTTGGAGAATTTCATAACAAATACCCAATAATTAATTGATATCTTGAAGATTCGCAGTCAAGCAAATTCTGGGAAAAATGAAAGCAACCTTCGACAAAATCTTATGGTGGGCTATTCGAATAATATTTGGTCTCTTTGTGGAACATACAAAGGATCTATCACTAAAAAACAATTACTAATCATCTTTAATATTTGTTTCATTTAAATAAATATATGCAACATTCAATTAATTTAACCATAATATTACAACACTGCCTATTTAATGATAGTTATTTCATATTCTTTAATTGAATATGATATTTTAGTACGGCTAATTAGCAATACGACACAGCAAGAGTCGGGAAAGTCACCAAATGAATCCATCCATGCCTCTTGGAACCTAATTATAACCCCACTTCACAACAACCCTTCCTCTTTACCAAATAACATTTAACCCTTACGAATTTTTTATTTTGCATATTCGGATTAGTGACTGATTTTAGATAGATTAAATTAGTTGTCAATTTACATAAATATAAAACAAAACGTAAATATGCAATGTAACGTAAAATTAAGTATATTATAGGATGAATAATTATCATTTGTTTCTTTTTGAATTAGTTGTCAATTTCTTGTGGGGCCAGTCTATACGGTGGCGTAAGGCTTCAAAAAAATGACTAAATTATCATTTGTTTCTTTTTGAATTGATGTCACATTGAATCTCATATCTGACTTCTTTTAACATATTACCCTGCATTGATGCTAATGGTTTCAATTGCAATTTGCCTCCCAATATACAACGACTTACGATTTGTGAAAGAAGCACTTTAATTCACAAATCCTTTAAAACCACAAAGGTTTAAAAATACTCAACTCTAAGTAAGGATGAACAAGATGATTGTGCAGAAATTTTGCAAGAATTTTGCTTTAATCTTGTGTTTTATTTTCGAAAATGCCACTAGATATCATTTTGTCATGCAACATATTTTAGTTGCATGTACAGGATTTTTCTCTAACAACTTATAAAGCCACTCGGCCGAAGAAACTTTATATTATTTACATAGAGAATTTTCCACAACAGTATATTGGTAATCACATTACCTCTTTTGCATCATTTTATCCTTTTACGATATTTTCATCATCGAATTTTAAGCGTTGCTAACACGTTTATTTCTTACAAAATTCGGGACCAGAGGAAATACTCAACTTTAATTCACAATTCAAATTTTTATGTGCATAGATTTTTAAAAATTACAAAGTTCAAGATTCTATTTCTTGCAAACTTGAAATTTAAGCGCAAAGCTTAAAATTTAAAACTCGAATTAATCCTTGAATTTGTATTCTTCAAATGTCTTGGAAACTTTAATTCCAGTATTGTTCTTGGTGCATACATTTCAAAAATGTATCGTTAACATTTTTCTTTGTTACTTGATGAATCCTAAATTGCTTATCTAATGAGCATATCATCAATACACAAGCATACATATGCTTAGGAGTGTACACATTTATCACACTTGTTGATCTATTTGACAACATTATTTGACAAACTCTTAATGTCACTTATTTGACGTTTGTTATGACTTCACTTTAGCCTTCATATTTCTAGTTTAGCCAAGCACCATTTCAAATATTGTAGGAAACTCTATTTTCCTTCAATCACAAGATTCTTCGTCCTTCCCTAAATTGGGTACTTATTATGTGATTGACTCATAGAATTGCAACCCCCCCCCCCCCACAACTTCGGGTAGTAACGAAGTGCACTGGCGTTCAAACTTTTGTGTTTCAAGTTCTAAGCATTATCGTCTTACAAATCAAAATTCAAGTTTTTATTTCTTGAAAATTTCGGATTTAAGCGTACTTGCTTACAAAAGTTGAAACTTGGATAATATTCTCAAACTCGGTTCACAATTTGCAATTTAAAGCGCACTAACTTAGACAACTTGAATTCAAGATTGCAAATCCTGCAAATTCATGTTATAATCGTGCTAGCTTAGACATTCAAAAAGAACCAATTTGAGATATTACAACGCCTAGTCAAAATTTGTGGCTTCGATTTATCACTTGTGTTTTAAGCGTACAAAGCTTAGAAACTCGAATTCAAGATTTTATAGTCTTGCAGATTCAAGTTTAAGCATCAAATTCTTAGACAACACAAGTATAATCTACTCACAATTTTCCATAGCAAAACTCATTTGCTAAATGTTATTGCAATCACATACTTGAAGTGTTTAAAACACCCCATTGGTTTCTTATTTGCTTAATAACAAAGAAGTCACAATAATATCATGTGCAGATATTGATAAAGTAACAAATTATTTTTCTCACATCTTTAGTTTGCACAATCTTTCCATCACAAACATCATTGTGAGTTAACTCTAGAGACGTTACGATTCTTCTAACAAATGAATGACGATTTTGTTAGCTTAGTGCCCACACAAGCAATATATTTAACATTACAATTTGCGCAGCGAACTATGGTTTAAATGATCCTAATAATCATGCCACAAACCATAAGATTCAATACAAGAAGTAATAACATAAATTTTATTGCTTTCAACAAATATCGTCATTACATTTATTTAGAATCACTCCATTCTTGGAGTTTACAACTTTCAAAGATACACAATCTAATTAAGCGGTAAGCGCTAGATCATCCAAATCATTTGAGAGACGATCTTCTTCGGTCACATTCACTTGATCCATAGCCTTCCCACGATCGTTTTTATTGTGACAATCATTCGCCATGTGATTGAGTTTTCCACATCTGTAGCACTTGCCTTTGAACTTCTTCGCCTTTCCAGATTTGGCGACAATGTTGTCAAACTTGCGCTTTGTTCCGACGGGTTTTTCCACTAAGTTCACCCGTGCTTCATGTTGGTGCCAATTTTCCTTCCTTTCAAAAATTCTGTTGTCCTCTTCGATTCTCAAGCGAACCACAAGATCTTCAAGATTCACCTCTTTTCGTTTGCGCTTGAGATAATTCTTGAAGTCCTTCCATGATTGAGGCAACTTTTCAATCATTGTGGCCACTTGGAATGAATCACTTAGAACCATTCCCTCCGCATGAATTCCGTGCATGATTACTTGCAAATCTTGCACTTGCGCTATCACTGGCTTTGTGTCAACCATTTTGAAATCCAGAATCGCCCAACGATGAATTTCTTCACTCCGGCATCCTCGGATCTATACTTTTTCTCCAAGGATTGCCACAATTCCTTGGCCGTCTTCACTAGACATTATACATTGTATAATGTGTTGTCCAGTCCGTTGAGAAAATAATTCTTGCACAGGAAATAACTTTGATTCCACCCATCAACCGCATCACTCTTTTGGTTGTCGATTTCACTCTTCATAATAGTAGAAGCATCCTCATTGAGGAACATTGACAACCCCAAGGTTGTCAAATAAAACAACATCTTTGTTGACATCGCTTGAAATCGTTCCTATTGAACTTTTCAGGCCTTTCACCATGATGAACTGGAGTCGTTGTTGTAATCGACGAAGCTATTTGTTGCTAATATTGTCTTAAGATTCTAGTACAAAATTTATGGGTGTATATTTTAGGAAAGTATCAAGCAAAAACAACAAATGGCTTTGTATTACAAATTTCGATGCGGGATTTAGAATCTCCGTCATTAAGACAATATTGCCCCGCTACGGTGCTAACGGTCCAATTGGCAATTTGTCTCCTAAGATACAACGACTATGATTTGTGATAGGAGCACTCTCAATCACAAATCCTTTAAACCACAAAGGTTTAAAAGCATTCAATATTAAATAAGGATGGAGATCCACAAAATTACTCAAATTTTGATCTTCAATTCCATATCCAATTCAAGTAAGGGATGTTATATTTATAACATGTCAAGAATATGTTCAAAAAGACACCATTTGGAGGCACCACATCGTGAAAAACCGCACTCGAACATAAATAGACACACTATTCCGCCCAAAAAGACGCACCCGAACATGAATAGACACTATTTATAACATGTCAATAATATATCCTAAGATACAACGACTATGATTTGGGGTACGATCGATCGTGCCCCTGTTTCTAACAAACCAAAAGTTTCTGACTCGCTCGACCGATCGATCGAGGCATAAGCCTGGATTGATCGCCTTGATTTATTTATTTTTTTCTTTTCCTTTCATTTAATTCAAATTTCCAACAAAATCGCCATGATAAATTGGGAAATTTTTTTATTGAAAATGTGACTTTTATGGATAACATAAAATCAGCTTGAGTCATTTCGTTGTTATAATCGAAATTGAATTCTTATTTTTTTTTAGAAAAAGAAGAATAAATTCTAGTTTTATTTTACACTTTTAAGTTAAAAATCGCTAACTTAGAAAAGAAACATATGACTTTACTTTCTCTATATTCTAACGATTTTTCCGGGGTGTTGATTCAACAGAAAGCACCACACGCCTCACGGCCTCCCCTACCTTATTACAAGTGTATTTGACAGATGGAACTCTTTCATTAAAAAAATTATGTAAAAAAAATTGATATTTAGAGATAAATAAATAGCATATATATTTATTTATTCAGCAGTTCGCTTTCAGTCCTGTAGGTGTAACAAAGATAAATGTATAAAAACTGCGAAAAATGACTTGTTAGAGAGCCAGAGCCCACTTTGTGTCTACTAGCAAGGAAGGAAATCCCTGGATATATTGGCACAAAGTTCCATTTGTGGTTGAAACTTGAAAAATGTAGTGGCAACCCAAATTGTTTTTGTTCGCATATAAACAAAGATACAATCTTTTTTATAGAAGATAGAGAGGTGAAAGAGAGAGGGGAAATGGGGATATTGTATGATGATGTGGTGATGATTAAACAGTCGGAGCAAGAAGGTAAGCCCAGTGTAATTACTGTTAATTGTCCGGACAAAACTGGATTGGGTTGTGATCTTTGCCGCATAATCCTCTTCTTTGGACTCACTGTCGTGAGAACTGGTATGTATTTCACTTTAAAAGCAAGAACCATATGATTTCATGTATTCAAATTTGGGGTTTTTTTTTAAGAAAACTTTCAGAATACATATTTACGCACGGATTTTATGATACTAAATACTGCCTTGCTTTAAAGTTTAGGAGATTTCTGGGTTCTTTGCGAACTTTTCTGCATGTTTATCATTAGAGGTGGACTTGAAATTCTTTGGATTTTGGATAATAAACCTGTGGTGGACAGGCTCGCCGCCAACCCGAATCCTGTTTACACAAAAATTAAATATTTTTAATATGAAAGTGGCGACCGTCCTTCATTCTTCCCCTGTTTGGTCCCCCGAGTAGTATTTTCTCTGACTCCGACAAGTTGTCTCCCAGATGTATCTACTGATGGAAAATGGTGCTATATAGTGTTGTGGGTGGTAGGCAAGGCTAGTACCAAATGGGATTTGTTGAAGAAGAGATTGATGGGGGCATGCCCATCTTGTTCTTCGGTTTCAGGAATTTCGTTTTACATGCCTGATTCGCAACCTCAGAAGCCTCCTGATGTTTTTCTCTTGAAGTTCTGTTGCTACGACAGAAGAGGCCTTTTGCATGGTAAATTCTATACTACAATATTAGCTAGTTCAGAAAGAACAAAATTTGAAATGAAAAATTCAGGAAAAGATCATATTGTTATCGGAAATTAAGACAGTGACGTATGTATAAGGATCAATTCTAAACTTAAAATCATTTGGTAGCGCATGGCAGGTATCTTATTTAAAAATATAGTGTAGATGTGCTGCAAGTCTTCTTGTTGGTAGTTTTTTGTAACAACTGTGAAATGGAAGATTCAAACTAATCACCTCCTTGTTACTGGGGGAGATCGTGCCAATGGAAACAAAGACTGTTGGTTCTTTCTTAGTTTCATTCGTTCGAGTTTTATGTTGGAGTTTTTAATATTGTTGGTTCTATTGACATCAGAATATGCTTTGTTAAAAGCAGCTGGGGAGAAAGAAATCTTAAGCCTTACTTCTTTCTAGTTGTTTGATGTATTCATATGTACATTTTAATTCCCTGGTTCTGCAATCCACTGAAGTTTCTTGATCGAGAAGAATACTCATCTTCCATCCATTCGTTGAAATTCATACATATATTTTTTGACAGATGTTACTAAGGTTCTTTGCGAGCTTGAGCTTACAATCAAGAAAGTAAAAGTGTCAACCACCCCAGATGGGAGAGTGATGGATCTATTCTTCATAACCGACACGAGGTTTGCATTCTTTTCAGTTTTCTACCAAGCACAGTTTTCCAATTGCGTCAGTCTACTGCTCAGAGTTTTGTTGCTTGTATTGAATTTGATGGACTTCTTCTGCTTAAAAACTTATCTTGCCTCTTAATAATGATCTTATTATTAGGGAACTTTTACATACAAAGAAGAGAAAAGATGACACCCGAGACCATTTAGGAGCCGTTCTTGGGGATGCCATGATAAGTTGTGACATAGAAATGGTGGGTTCTGAAATTACCGCATGCTCTCACGGACCCTCGTTTCTTTCGGATCCGACTACCGAAGACATGTTCAATATTGAAACACTCGGTGAACAATCAAACAAAGCTACATCTTTTAAAGGCCCATCAGTTACATTTGATAACCTGTTGAGTCCTTCTCATACGCTCGTCCAAATAGTTTGCCAGGATCACAAAGGCCTTTTATATGACGTTATGCGAACTTTGAAGGATTATAACATTCAGGTACTCGATTTTATTGTCTATTTTTTTGTTAACCGATTGTTTAACAGCTGATTACCGAGGGAGGATTCAGGAATTTGTGATAGCAGAACAAAACGGAATGAGAGGGGGATACTGAATTGGTTTGAGGTGAGGGTAATCACCCCATGCTATATTTGCTGTTTTTAACCATTGTTTTGTTATTAATACCAGATATCTTATGGGCGATTCACTACGAAAGGGAAAACAGAATGTGAGATGGACATATTCCTCGTGCAATCTGACGGTAAGAAGATAATCGACCCGAGCAAACACAAAGCATTGCAATCTCGTCTTCAGATAGAACTTAGTAGACCTCTCAGGGTGTCATTGATCAGTCGTGGCCCTGACACTGAACTAGTAATTGCTAATCCAGTCGAGTTATCTGGAAAGGGTCGTCCCCTTGTTTTTTACGACATAACTCTCGCTTTAAAGATGCTCGATCAACCCATCTTTTCGGTGACTCCCTTAATCCTTTTTTCAGTCCATTTTCGTGCAAAATAATCAATTATATGTTAAATACGTGAAGTATTCCATTTGTATAGGCTAAAATTGGGAGGTATATGATTGGAGGCCGGGAATGGGAAGTTTACCGAGTTTTACTCGATGAAGGGGACGGTGTTTCTGTTTCGAAGAAACAGATAGAGGAAACTGTTTGGAAGATGCTAATGAGTTGGGAATAATGCAACCGGAGCTGCAAAATGTAAATATTTTTTTTCCAGAGTGTTATATTTACTCTTTTATATCTAAAGGCTTACCTTTTGTATGATATATGTCCTAGTTTAAGATGAGTAACTTTGTACTCAGGAGATGAAAACGGTTCCCTTAGGGTACTTTCTTTCTTGAGGTTTCGAATGAATAATACCATGTTTTTCGCTAAATGAACGATGTCCGGAAACATATCTCTCAGTTATAAGAACCTTTGTGTATATTTTGATGCCTTTAACTAAAGGGAATACTTGCATAACTGAATAATTGTATTACAATACGTGTGTATGATAGAAGGTGAATGGTACATTGTTGGTGGAAGCACAAGTCTCATACCACAAACAGAGGAAATTGCTATCTCCACCCAATGAAATTCGGCTGATTGCCTCCGACCTTTTTGATCATGTGGGTCTTTCATATTTTATGGAAAGGTCACCCTTTTGGGAATCCTTGTACGCCAAATGAAATTCACAAAGCTAGAAACTAATATCTAATATAATATGTAGAATTTTTCATTTTACTTTTGATCTCTTAAAAATATATTGGATCTTGTCGGAAGTTTCTATACATATATTCAGGAAAGGACATAAAATATATAGAAAGAACTAATACTAGAAAGCTAGTGGTAAACATACTAATAATTGAAACCATCACCTAAAACATTTATGTAGATAACTCGTGTTTCAGAAAGAAAAATTAGGTGTCTTTAGAATCAACCTCAAGCTTGCTCTAAATCATCTGTCTCCAAATCTGACCATGTTGGATTCACACAACCAGTGTTCTCTCCTGGCTTAATATCCTTTGTTTCTCTACTTTTCCGAAAACCCATTCATCTCCTTGGAGAGCCTTCTTGAAGAAGATCCTTGTTTCCCAACTACTTGTAGATTAGTGACGCATCAAGGTCACGGTCGACCATGCCATTGGAGAAAGTATCAATAAAACTTTAATTGCCGATTTCCAGGATATTGTGGTTTGCCTCTAGCAGATTGTATTGTAGTAATATCAAATTCTGCTGCTGCACTGGAAGGGGTTACAACATGAAAATTGCATTGATCTGAAATACTATGCTGAACTGGAAGATTGTGACGCCGATTAATGTGAGAAGACATGAATTTGGTTGGTAAAATCTTGTAAGTCTATTGATTGATTTACTGTAAATTTATAATACAATGAGGAGTAAATACAATAAAGAGAATCAGGAAACTAGCAAACTAACTACAGTAACTATATACAAGACTGGCGTGAAATGAGGAATCATTGATTTCTATATTGTGTTGTCATTTATCCGTGTAACATTCCCCCTCAAATTGATGCTTGGATATTATAAAGCATTAGTTTGTTGACGAGAAAGTCATGACGTTGGCGAGAAAGAGTCTTGGTGAATATATCAGCGGTATGAAGAGTTGACGGAGTATGTGGGAGAGATAACATTATCATCAGAAGCTTCACGTATATAGTGGCAGTTCACCTCAATATTCTTAGTCCGCTCGTGATATACCGGATTAGTTGTGATTTGAACAACACTTGTATTGTTAACATGAAGAGGAGTAGGAGTAGCTTGAACGAAGCCGAGTTCAGCCAATAAACGACGTGGCCATACAAACTCAGAACACGCCGAGGACATCGATCTATATTCAGATTTCGTGAAAGATTTTGACACCCGGTCTTTTTTCTTACTTTTCTACGAGATCAGCGCAGAACCAAGGAATATACACCAACTAGAAACCGATCTTCGCTTGTTCGGACACACCGGCCAATCTGCATCACCGTAGGCAATGAGCTCAACTTGCGAGTTGACTGGAAAGAAGAGTCCACGACTAGAGGTACTCTTCAAATATCGAATGATGCGTGAGATGACGATGCCAGGAGCTTGAATAAACTGACTAACTTGTTGGATGGCAAAAGAGATGTCATGATGAGTAATTGTCAGATAGTTGAGACTCCCAACTAGTTGACGATTCATTGAAGGATAGGAACTCACCCTCATCATTATGATATTTCACATTGACCTCTAAAGGAGTGTCAGCAGTGCGGCCATATTGAAAATCGGCCAAGGAGATCAAATCTTGGATGTACTTATGTTGGTGCTAGATCGTGCCAATGGGATTAGACAACACATCAAGACCCAAAAAATATTGCAATCGACCCAAATCCTTCATATGGAACGAACTCTGAAGATTCTTCTGTAGCTCAGAGATCAAGATTGAGTCGGTTCCTCGTGCCAACTAACCTTGTCTTTAAGATGCATTTGATACTAACTATTTGTGCCTCCTAATACTAAGGTTGTTCTTATGTTGGCAGTCCATGGATTCAGCGGAACTGATGAACACCAGTAATATTGTTCTTGAAATGGCTAGTGCATTGAATATTGGGAAACATGATAAAAAGAGTTGTCTTGATTTCTTCGGCTCCAACTTTTACTGTAACAGTATGAAATTCTCAAATATGAATAGTTCAACTAAATCACAGTCGATTTTAATGGAAATTTCAACTGCTCCATATTCATTACCACTTTCAGGACAAATTTCTAGATTTATCTGACATTTTTCGTTCTATACAACACATAATTCAACAGCGGTGGAGCCCTAGGTATATTTTGAGTGTTAAATATATATTTCTTATGAAATTTAATTTCTTTTCCCTATTTCGTGATTTAATCACAAGGATGAGATCGAGGCTCTCTCTTCAATGATTTACTTGCAGGGGTAGATTCTATTGGCAAAGATCGTACATGAACTTGAAATGAAAGGTTTAAGCCCGTGACAACAAGATCCCAAATCCACTCTTCTAGAATCTTAATTTTTTGATTTGTACTGAGAAATTTTTCTTGACAATTAGTAAAAGGTAAAATATCACAAGTAAAATGCAGGAAGGAAACCATACTTAGGCTTCTCTCATAGTCATTACATGGTTGTAGTGCCATGTAGAAATAAAAGGATTGTCAAGATTGTTAAAAAAATGGTCAGGGTAGAGTTATTAGTGTAAGGCCTCTGGCTCCCCGAGTAGTCATCATAGTCGTCAAAATCATCGGAATTTGAATCGAAATCGGCTCCAGAACCATCGTTTCCAGTCCACTTAGCCAGCTTGTTACCCCTGCTAACAGAAAAAAAAAGCATGTTAAAAATATCATTTTCAACGATGATCCATTAATTGATCTCTATGCAAAAGAGAAGCAAACAAAATCCGTGACCAATTCTTTAAGAAAAAGAGCAAAAGGAAAAGACAGGAAAAAGGGAAAAAGAGAACAAAGTTAAAGAAGAATAAGTAAAAAAGACCTGCTCCTAAGGGCACCAGCGTTGAGCGTGAGCAAGTCAATATCTGCAGCAGATTTGGGCTCCACACTATAAGCTTTCTCATATTTGACCCCAACATCTTGTCCTGATGCCACAAAGAATGCTCCGTTCACCATTATATCCCCTTCACTCCTCCAATTCCAATTACTCCATTCCTCCTCCGAAGTATCCAACCGTTTCGTAACCTGCATTATTCGGAAAATGTAATGGACTTCTCTTCCAGTTTGAATGGATACTTTTAGTAAAGCAAGGACAGTTAAAAACTCTGTTAGTGGAGTCCATTATATAGAATATCGCCCGCACGAGTGGCGACCCCTGGTTGGGGCATTACAAAATGTCTGTACCTTGTCCGAGATAAAAGATTACCTCCTTTGCATCGTTGTCAAACGAGGCGATGTAACGGTTTCCTTGGCTATTAATCGTAGGATTCGCGCTCCCTCCAATAGCATACATTTCCCACCTTGTAAAGTCATTGTTTACTACATGTATGTATCCCCTTCTACACCTTGGCATCCTTTGGATTAGTCTTTTACCAAAATGGTTAAAAGCTATAGTCACTTGCATCCCAGAATCGGGCAGGTAACTGTCGCTATGGCCTAATAACATCACCTTGTTATGGTGAGAAAAAACGTTGTTAGATATGGTGATCGCAGTGGATCCCATGATGGCATCAATCAAGCCATCTTTACAATTTGACAACGAACAATGATCGATCCAAATGTCCCTAGATCCAAATATGGAGATCCCATCACCGTCTGACAGCGTTCGCCACCCATAATGTGTCGGGCTCGACCTAACATTCGTCTCCCCCGATGGGTAGCAATGGTGTATATGTATATTATGAATGATGACATTGTTTATATATTGCAATGTTACGCACCCTCCCCCCGTTATATGCACGTTTGCTCCCCGGCCGTCTAGAGTCTTGTAGGAGTTGAAAATCAGCTCTTGGGAGAGATGGATGAGCATATTGGTGGCAAAAACGATCCACAGAGGCTCGGTTTGAATGACCGCATATCGAAGGGTTCCCGGCTTTGGATTGACGACATCGTCGTCTGACGAATCTGTCACGACATAGTAACGTCCCCCTTTGCCACCGAGGGCGTATTGACCGAACCCAATGGCGCAATCTGCAAGCCTTTGACGGTTGACTTGCCAGTTGGGGTCGCAACGCCAGCAGTCGTCCATGGGATTGCCTGTAAGGCAAGTGGATGACTGGTCCCTGGTGGTGTAGGATAGCATTTGTCTTCCTGACATAGATGCATTAACTCTTCTGCAGGAATTAATGTCAAGATAATCTGTTCAGGATCCAGTATAAAATATAAATTAAACATTTATTTGTACCTGTCACTAGTCAATTTATGAAAAGACGACACACAGGATTCCATTGCATGCAACAGAAAACTGAAAAGTTGTTGGAGGACCACACCATAAAAGTACGGAAAATTCTTCTATAATCTGGGTCCTGCTATATATACATAGATGTATTTATGTGTGTTTGTATATGGCCGTATATGACCAATACAACAATTTCCCTAAAAGTATATGTATTTATGTGTGTTTGTATATGACAGTATCCGACCAATACAACAATTTCCCTAAAAGTACACACGAATTCAGTAAGTGTAGAGATCTAAAACGCACAGAAGAAGATGTCTGACATGGAAGACCACAGATCAAGAAGAAAAACTTGTTCTCGCGGGGCATCGGCGTTACAAGAATTCAGCTGACCATTTCAAGTCTATTTTATAATGATTTTTAATCTCCTTCCTTAAGGTGATGACAAACTATATATGCTAAAGTTTGCTTAAAACAGCAAAATAAGTAAAACGCTATGGAGACAGCGCGATAAAAATCCCGCAATTCTGCTGCTCATCATATGATTACTTATTTGTGTTATACAGAGTTAGATACAGCATGTGCGGTATAAATCCGGTATTATTTAATTTTTTTTTTTTTTTTGAGATGGGGAGGGGGCTAAGTATTTGTCCGCAATGCGGCACTCGAATCCGGTGGTTTATTGAACATGGTATATATGTAACAAACCCAAAAATGTTCGAACCCGACCCGGTCATTAGTCCCCTCGAACGAAAAAAATTCACAAGTTTTCAGAAAATGTAAGTTTCGCTAACGAGATACTGGAACTGTTCCCCTAAACAGGCACATTGCCGTGGAACACCGTAAACAAGCACTTGCAGTGTTGAACTGAAGTTTGTTATACCAAAATGTAGTTATGTAGAGGAAGTAATACGGCCGGAAAAACTCAAACTGAAACCTACAAGGAAATAAATAATAAAAAGAACCAAAACCCAGTAAAATTAAGAGTAAAAGGAAGCAAATTCTTGCCTGTGAACATCTTGGACAACAGCTTCAGGGTCCCGGTGCTGACCAGGGAGAGTGAGATTGAGCAATGCTGAAACCTGGCAAGAAAATGCACCCGCGAGAAATATAAAGACAATGCAGCAGCTACGTGTCAGCACTTCCATTGCACTAATCTTTTGGAAATGTGGTTTCAGATTAGTGCATATGTGAAGTGATGAGAAGAAGTTGGAGAAGGGAAGCGGTGTTTTTAGTTTTTAAGAAGTTTGAACATTTTGAAGGGCTCAAGGCTCTGTGTGAATATATTAATTGGGCAGTATATCTGTAGTTCCATTCTACTGCATTTTTTCAGGACATGTCGTTGGCAACAGTTAATTTATGTCGTCAAATCTAGTCCAATAAATTTGATTTTATTTACTTTTACTCATTCTTTCACAAAAAGTGCACACGTAAGTAATATTTAATATAATATCAGCAATATATATGGTATCACGTAATCGATGTGTTATCATATCTGCACTCCCAAAAAAGGACTGAACGTGAAAAAGATGAACTTATTGGATTAAGTTCGAATTTTGACGATATACATTATCAAAAACCAAAATAAGCCAACTTCCAATACAAAATTTTTATAATTTGTCCTAAATCAAAATTCAACATTAATTTTAAGTGGATCTTTTGGAACATATGAATGATGTTGGCTCTGGTCTGCCTAAGGGGAATCAATTCTTTTGCTTTTCAATGATTTGGTCAATATGATCTGACATTCTTTTTCGTCTTTCTATTCCGTAATTAGCTCAATTTGCAGGGTTAATGCTGCCCTAAATTAAGGTTTAAATTTATCTTCCAGGAACATTTTGGTCATATCATGTGTACCTCTTCGATTTTCTAAAAATTTTCGAGTTTTATAGTTTTTGTTGGCATCAAATATAGGAACTTTATAGGTAACCGTATAGCAGTATCCTATGATATATTGTGCTTTGAAATTGATTCGAAATATTTCACATGAAATATTTCGAATCAATGATGATTATGCTCATAGCAGTATTTTCAAAATCGGACCAAAGATGAAACCAATGCCCTTATTGGTTATATGTTCGATCGATTCGATCAGTTAAACCATTGATTCAACCGGTGATGATGTCAGCATTATGTAATATCTATTTTAAGTTTTGTAAAATATATATCATGTATTTGCTATAGTTTCAAGTTGTTCACAATAAAAAAATATCATTACACCAACATAACATGTCAAACTTCAAAAATCAGATAAAATCAAATGTCCAACCTAAAAAAAATTATAATAAAATATCTCAAAAAATAACAAATAATGCTCAAAAAGAACAATATCCCAAAAATATTTAAAATATTATGAAATTATTCACATATATTATAATTTACGAGAAACTAAAGATGTTTATATATAATACACAAGACACATTTATTGAATTATATGAAATGTTTGATAAAAACATACATAAAATATTATTTTGTAATCATTTCAATAACAATAAATTATATATAATATATTTTGTTCTAAATATTTGATTTATAATTTGAAAAAAATAAAATAATTTAAAATTTTAAAAAATGAAAGAAAAATGAAGGAACATACTGGTTTAACCAGTCAACCGATTCAATGGTTGAACCGGTATTTTACCGATTTAATCTCGTTCTCACTGATTTTTTAGTAGCGTGGTTTTGAAGAGTCAATCGGACCGGACAAAGCATCGATTACAGGTTAAACCGGTTGAATCGACCGGTTCAGACCGATTTTCAAAACACTGGCTCATAGCATTGTATTTAGAAGAAACAACAAACTAACATAAAATGTAATACTAGCTCGTTTCTTAAGGTTGAGTTCTTGAATGGATAGATCTAATGGTCATTATGGATCCAAAATTTGTATATGGGTCAAGCATGAACTTTATATATTTGAGGCAACCATGATCATTTCATTTGATATGCACTTTAACATCTCATTATCTGTTTCTTAATCATTGGTCAATTATAAATTTGAGTGTTTAAAAAAATATAATTTCGAGTATTAAATCAATTTATCTTAAAATTTGCTGATAATATTATATTCTATGATGAAATTTTAATTCTGTAAAAAATTTCAAATATTAAATAGATTAAGTCAGTATATCGAATATGATAACATAAAAATAAGTCAGAAATAATTGTTTTTAATAATAAAAAATAATTATTTGCAATTTTTGATGTGTATATCTTGCAGACTGAAATGAATAGCTTAATCTGTATATTACATCAATAATTATATAACAACTTACACTCTAAGTCACATAATCCTCCTACCCCCCTCCACGCACTGGCGCTCCGGCCGCGATCTGGCGAACTGGGTGCGCGTGCGCCGCATTAAGGCGACTTAAGAATTTCTAGTTCGCGCTTTAAGAATTTCTAATTCGCGCACTAAGATTTTATAATTCGCGCACTAAGATTTCATAATTCGCGCACTAAGAATTCATAATTCGCGCATTATGATTTACTAAGTCACGCATTAAGCTACTAAGTCTTGTTAATCCTCCTTAATTCTCCGATTTTTTTTTTTAATTAAAAAAAAAATCTCCGATTTTGGGTTTAGATGAATTTTTATGATTTCTAGGTATTTCGGGTTGGTAAAAAAATTATATCATTTGGTAAATAGATAGATAATGAATCATGAAAATGCATAATAACATATGAAAGATTAAAATATGTGATAAAAGAAAGTATGATCTGTGATTTTGTAACATTTTTGCGGAGTAAATAATAAAAATTTTGATATCTTAGTTTTTTGAATGAAAATTAATGAAATGAACTTTATAAATAAAACTTTTATTTTTATTGAGTTAATTTAAATGTTTATATTGGTCATTTCATAAGGTAATAATATAAGCCTCCGAAAATAATATGAGTCATTTTTAATAAATTCATACTATTGCCAAACATGTTGAAATAAATATGAACAATTTGGTTTCATTTTTCAAATTCGTTATTTTATATCTTAAAATAAAAAAAGCTTTAATACTTCATTTCTTTTTCTAAAATATATTTTTCGGAGAATCCTTACTAGACGAACGATCTAATACAAGATTCAAATTACGTTGTACAACTTGCTATAACATTTTGCAAAGCTGCAAATGTTAGATCCTTCAATAAAATCTACTTTTAATGCTTTTTAAGAATGGTAAAGCTGCAAACACCAAAGTTGTTAAGAACTTCATATTGTGAATTTGTAAATAATATAATAATGATGTGAGTTTGTTAAATATAATGTATATTATGTATGTTTAACTTCATTTCATCAGTGTGCATGTATATATATTTATTTATTTATTAATTTTTAATAGGCGCATTAAGGCGCACCCGCACTCAAATTTTTTGAAAATTGACGCACTCGTGCATCCGCATCCGCATCCGCATCCGCTCACGCACCGGACTTATGTGATCTAGCTTACACTACGCATGCTCGATTCCTAGCCCCCCCATCTTGGATTTTTATTTATTTATTTTTGTATTGAAAGTTTCAAATTGTATATAAATTGAATTATAAAATATTTTACATAAAAAAGATATCATTCGGTTAAATATGTTAAATGAAAAATAAAATAATATCTGAATTGGATATTCAGTAACAGTTTAAATTAATTAATTTAACTAGTTCGGCCAAATATGAATTGTGCCCACTTGCTAGCTTATTTTCACTTCACAGAAGCTTTGTGAGCGATGATAGATTTGTTGCACACTCGATAAATGTAAAAGTAATTACATGAACAAATTATGTTGTTATTAAAATTAGGATTAGTAATATTCTTCTAACCCAACAAAGTCCAACTAAGGTATATTCCCAATTCACCAAATTGGAAGATTCAGTAAAATTGTTAGCTAAGGAAAAAGTAAAAGAGGAAATTACAAGAAGTTACCACTTTTTAAAACATCTTTCAACTAAATCACCCTAAAAACTCTTTTTTCAACTAAATACATCTTTTAAAAAATATCTTTCACATAAGTCTATTTTATGGAACCCTAATCTAATTAATCCATTTTTATGACTTAAACACCCCTAATCTAATTAATCCATTTTCTCAATGGCAGATTGTTCGATTGGTTGAATTGCTTTAAAATTTCAGAACGAGTATCGAATTTTGTTCTTCACAAATTGAATCTCGTTGTCGTTCTCATCCTCGTCTTCAATCAATTTCTCTGTTTTTTTTTCGATCTATTGCTTTGAATTGGTTTCGTCTTCTTCATTGCGAGCTGTTTCTGAATTGACGTATGATCGCAGCATAGCATTCACCTTCAATTGTTAATTTTTTTTGCTTCATGACGCATCGTCGCTTGCAATTGTGCCAAATTTTTCTGCTATCTTGTGATGTTTTTGCTGCATGAATTCTAATATCAAATCTGCAAAAAAAATATCGTTTTTCTTTTGGAATATGGCGACGACAAAGGACAACTGTTGAGGAATTGAATTCTTCGTCGTGAATTAATCATGCGATGCGTGTAAAAATGTATTCATGTGGTGCATGTAAATTAAATGGGCCCTAGTTTACCGGTGCATGTAATTACATGCACCGTTAGTCTAAATTAGAATGATGTAATTAATCCAAACCACGTAAGAAGTAATTTCAGAATACCATAAACATATGTAAATAAACAGAAACAAATAAAGAAAGAAATTCCTAAATGAAACGAAACACCAGATAGTAAAAATCCCACATGTGCTCAACTGAATTCCAATTACCAATCTATCGGTGCATGTAATTTACATGCACCGATAGTCTACCGGTGCATGTAAATTACATGCATCGGTAGACTCAACATTTGCATTGATTCTCAAATTGCATAATAAATAAGTATCATATAGTAAGTGTTAAAGACGATCACAAATAACACTTAAAATTAATACATGTTTGTGTAATATATTATCATTTGAAAAATAATAGAATTTTGTTATGAGATTATACAATAATTTATCATATAGTATATACTCATCCATAATAAAATTTAATTTCTAAAGTAATATTTGTATCTTTAATTTGTTATAAGATCAATTGTAAAAATTATAGAATGAAAAATTAATTCACATTTTTTTGATTTGATCATTGTTATTTAATAATTAGATAAAAAAATCGTATATTAGTGCATCTTCGCCTATCGGTGCATGTAAATTACATGCATCGATAGATTTTAGCATGTCGGTGCATGTGAATTACATGCACCGCTAAGTCTATTTTGGTGCATGTAAATTACATGCACCTATAGACTTATACAGTATTTAACAAAAAATAGCCTTTTTATATATAATTTTGAATATGTAACATTTTTCCTCATTAATTTTTTTTATTTAATAGCAAACTGAAATAGAAGGCTTGAGATGTGAATTAACAAAATGAATAAGAAAGCAAAACCTAAATCTAAAGATGCATGTAAGTTACATGCACCAATGAGTCTATCGGTGCATGTGAATTACATGCATCGATAGACTCATGAACTGCCGGTGCATGTAAATTACATGCACCACTGAGTCTATCGGTGCATGTAAATTACATGCACCGATAGACTCATGAACTGCCGGTGCATGTAAATTACATGCACCAATGGTTTCAATATCATTACATTCTCAAAATTTTCATTCAAACAATTGATCGAACATCTCAAATACATTATAATTTTGAGTTTTACATTAAAAATCTACAAACAATCATTACAATAAAATTGAAATTCATAATAAATATAAATTTTTTATCAAACAATTGATCGAACAATTCAAATATATTATATTTTTACGTTTCACATTAAAAATCAACAAACAGACATTACAAAAAAATTGAAATTCATAATCGGTAAATAGATGATAAATAGAAGTGTGGTGATTTTGTCTTCTTGCACAACCATTTTGTTTTCGTTTGACCAGTGCGCGCAGCTCCGACGCCATGGGAGGAGCGACAACTTCCGACGACGGCGTTGGTGGTTGGGACATGTGGCTGATGTGAGAGTTGGAGACTAGGGTTTTGATATTGAAGGAGGTGATCCAAGGAAGGCAGAAGACTATTTTGGTCATTTTGACCAAAATTGGACCTAATTGAAAGAATTTTTTTTGGACTGACTGGGCTGAAAAATCTTTTACCAAGTAGTACCGGCCCGAAATTTTCCCAAAGTAAAATTGCTCTTGCTTTTTGACCTATCTGAATCGAAGTCCCCTTATCTTAATTCTTAAATCCCATTTTGGGCCGATTATATCAGGTTAGGAAAATTGTCAGATATCCAAGATGGATCCATTTGTTCCGATGTAGAAATAAATAAATAAATTAGAGTGGGCCATGTATCTTTGAATTTCACTACGATTCACTGAGACATAGATTGCTTTATGGTTTATCTTTTCAACGTCCTCGATATCTTGAAAATAAAGTGGGCAATTTCTAATTAAAAAAGACTATGAAGTTTTCAAAGAAAAAAAGAAAAAAAAAGAAAAAAAGAAAAGTGGGTGGAAGGAAGCCTGAATTTGGGCAGAACATGGATAAAGCACATTTATTCATTTTTGCTACCGTATTTCAAACGTAGGGTCATGCTCTTGACCTTTTATTGTAGTGGCCAGTGGGACTCAATTTATTGGAAGTAGACATTTCTTATGGCTTGTCATTGTATAGTCCCGCGGGTTGGAACGCGGGGATAGGAATTAGGAGGGTACATTAGTTGAGATCTATCAGCAGCAAATTTCCCATAAAAATAGGGGCACCTCGTTAATATAAAGATAATATCATATTGTTTTACGGTTGATTTGAGGTTTAAAAAAAAATATGAATCACATATAACAAAATTAAAATTAGATCATTGAAACTTAAACAATGGCATTACTCGCATACTAGTGTCTCATTAAAAATGTGAGGCTACCTGATATTAAAATTTAACACAAGGCGCTAAAATTTTCGCTTTAGTATTCTTGACAGTTTTTTGCTCGAAGAACTCATCCCATCTTTGGATTTTACTCATTTATTCAATTTTTTCGATATTATATTATTATTTCTTCATAAACAGCATGTCATTAACAAAAGAATGAAACATTACTATTGCATTCCCGCCTTTTTTTTATTTTTTAATCGAGAAATATTGAGTCAATGACAATTTATCTTTATATGAAACCGATAATAGACAATTTTCTCTTATTTGATTTTTAAAAAGACATTTTAAATCTATGTTATTTGAAAATAGGCAATCTACCCCATGTGATTTTTATTACTCACTGTGATTTGCAAAGTATATCACACTGTCCCTTTATATTGAGGGGATATTTTACTACTATTCTTAAATCACATTATGTAAATTGCTTATTTTCAAACCAAAGGGAGGTAAACTACATATTTTGAAAAATACAGGGGAGTAAACTGTATATTTCAAACTACATGTATTTAACTGTCTATTTGAAAAATCATAGGGGTTCGTTGCCAAAAACCTTTGTGAATACTTACACTCGGTTGTTTTTGTCAATATACTTTGCATGCTCTTTATCCTACATGTATTATTGAAGGCTCTAATCACTTTATTTTAATTTATGGTAGATATTAATATCATTTTATGTATATATATATTTCATGTTTTCTTTGTTTTTTTCTTTTAAAAAATATGTTGACAAATAATTTGATTTAAAAAATATTGATTTAATTTCAAACGATCATATTTATAACCTCCAAAAATTATAGTCACACACTTAGCCTAATATGGAATGTACGGTAGTGTTGACTTTGTTTAAATATTGAATATTTACAAATATGTCAATAAATATGTTAATTGTTCTTCTTGTAGTCATCTGTACAATTTATTTTTTATTTTTTTTATTTTATAGGTGGAAAGACTAAATATTTTTTCGTATATTATGTGATTCAAACTTAAGTATTTTCAAAATAGATGTGAATTCTTAATTAATTGATTATAAATTAATTAATTGACCAAACCTACGGGTCAACCCGTTAACCTACGAGTCAACCCACTCCAACCCGCCAAACCAAACGGGTTGGACCGTTTAAAAGCAAGAGTAAAAAACCTTGGCCCAATCCGACAAGTCTAACCTATTTTGACAACTTTAGATATAGTCCCGTGGCTAATTCATTTTTATATTTTGCTTTAAGCACAGTGCGTTGTTCTGGGTCCTACATTCATGATAAAAATATTTTTGTTTTCAAAATATAATTTCATAATATGTGTGTGTATATATATATTTACATAAAATAAAATTATTAAATCACAAATTCTAAAAATAACAAAAAACTAAACCTACTTAAATGATTAGTTAATCAGTTATAAAAAAAGTATAAAAATAATCTTTTAAATTTTTAATTTTGATGTATGTTTTAGATTTTTTACATAAAAATTATATAACACAAAAAATATAACTAAAAAGACTTATTATACGCATTAAAACATATATTAAGGAGCTCCTGTTAGACCCCTTTTCGTTTAAGGCAGAATTTTGTGTTGGGCCTATTTTCAGTGGCCTATAGAGTGAATTGGGCTGGGCCTCAAGTCAATGTCAGAGAAATAATTGACTTCCAATTTACCCGCTATTTGCTCGCATTTCACCTCTCAGAACTGGAAATCGAAATTCACGACTAATTGTGTAAATTCTGCGAACGTGAAGTGAACGAGACGAAGGAATGTGAATGGGGCTGGTGCATTTTGGATATGGAGCTGATGGATCCCAACAGTAGCCTAAGTCTACAGTGATCAAGTGGAATTTTTGTGCTAGTGTTTTTTTGTTGGCATATCGGGTTATGCAACACCAAACTGTTGGGAATTTGACCTCCAAATCCACCTTCAGGATCTGCATATTTTTGTGGGAAAAGAAAGCAAAAGAAGAACTAACAACGATATAAGGATTTAACGTGAAAAACTCTCAATCATGAGAAAAACAACCAGGATCCGAGAAGAAAATAAACTATGTGAAAATTATTACAACCACACAATTTCTTTTCTAACCCCCATGCACCATCAAATGATCTGAAATAATAGTACCATTATTCATTCGCAATATATGAAACTTCTCTTTCAGATACACCCGATTAGACACGTCATTTGTCTGATACAACTCTTCGAGCTTTTCCATAGTTCCTTAGCCGTAGACATTCCATGCAAGTTTGCTAGAACAATTTTGGCAAGGCACAGACGTATTGCACTTGCTGCTCTCAAATCCAGTTCCTCTCAATCATCATTGCTTAAGCTAGCTTTGCCTGTTGCACTAGTCGTTCCACCAGACAGACTAGTATTACTGCTACTTTCGGGGAATACCCTACCCTTCAACCCCTTGTGTAAACCAGATTGAATCAACACATCCTTGACTTCCACTTGCCACAAGGAAAAGTTGATTTTCCATCAAATTTTACCACATCAAATCTGATTGCATTTGAAACCCTGCTTCCCGACATTGTTTTGTGATACTTTGATGAATTTTATTGTAGACATGAATAATACACACTAAGTAAGCTCTCTCCAAATTCACCTCCCAAAATCTACACCTTTTATGGGAAAATAAAGCAAAATAAAAATAATAACGATACAAGGATTTAACGTGAAAAACTCAAAAATCAGGAGAAAAATCACCTAGACCAGAGAAGAAAATACACTATGTGAAAAATTATTACAACCACACAATTTCTCTACTCATCCCATATGCACCCACAAAACTTTCTCACTAACCATATTTTATAACTTACACATTTACCCTTAAAAAGAAAGACACATAATAAAATCTTTTTTGATATGGAAGCTCAGTCAAAACCGCAACCACAGAGCATACTAAGAATTTTACTATATTTTACAACAAGAGGGGAATTTATATAAAGCCAAAAGTTGATAGACAAACTATTTACTGGTGCACTTAAAATAGAAGGTATAAACCTTCTTTTATACCAAAAGGGCTGCCTAATTTTTCTATTCCCATCGATGTGGGATAGGAAAGCACAACCCAACACAAACGAGCTTACAAGCTAGGTGTCCTTTGCAGTCAGTTCATTGTTTTTGTTCTTGAATTTAAAATCTCGGTGATTCGATTTGGAAAGAAAATGTAGCATAATGGTTTTGTCATGGTTGGGATGGTGCTTCTCCATATGATTGAATGACATTGTTGTTATGTAGAACAATATAAGTTTATTTTGTTCATGTGAAATTGTTTGGCTTCTTTTTATCATCTTACATAAGTTGATTTAACGATAGCAAAACAAAAGTAAAAAAGCAGAATGAAGTGCACTATTGCATAGGTTGAAGTGCACCAACGTACTATAACATATGTGAAACTGTTTGGCTTCTGCTGAGGAATGGCTTACATTCGGTTGCTTCTTGGATTTTCAAGAAATGAATGAGTTGCCAAGAAACACAACATATCATGTAACGTTGCGTCTTGTATCAATGCATCCTGCCCAATCAATGTCGCTATAGCCTTTAAGAAGTAAATTAGATGATTTTGGTAAAAAAATCCCTTACCGTGGATTTTACGAATCTTAGAATTTCGTGAGCTGCAGCTAAATGAGTGTGAGTGGGTTTAGAAATAAATTGAGAAAGACATTGAATACCATATAGTTAGGTATAAAAGTCTTCCAACCAATTTTCTAAATGTTTTGGGATCAGAAATAAAATCATCTCATGTGGAAGTTAATGTGGAAGTTAATTTTAGGGAAGAATTCATTGATATGGAAGATGGTTTGCAACCTAGATAACCAGAATCATTTAAAATATCTAAGACGTATTTTCTTTGACATAAGTTTATGCCTTCGAATGATCTAACTACCTCTAAACGTAAAATATACTTTATATTGCCTAGATTCTTGATAGTAAAGTGGTCACCAAGAAGTTTCTTGATTGCTTCGATCGCTATTAAACAATTTCATGCAATAATTATATAATCAACATATACTAATAAATGCTGTAATCTTCAACAGATAAAGTAAACAATGAACAATCAAAATGTGATTGAGAATAACCATATTTAAGAAGACAAATGGTTAGTTTTTGAAACCATAGGCGAGAAGCTTGTTTAAGGCTGCATAAAATCTTTGTTAATTTACAAACTTTACTATAATTTTGTTGACAATCAGCAGGAGGTGGTTGCATGTAAACTTCTTCATCGAGATCACCATATAAAAATGCATTATTTACATTTCATTAATGTATATACCAATCATGATGAGATGCAACAGCTAGGAGAACTCTTACTGTTGTAGTTTTAGTAATAGGAGAGAAGGTATCGAAATAATAAATGTGTGAATACCCGAAAATTTACCTTGCCCCCAAACCATGTTAGTCATTCAATGACTTTGCACAAACCTTGACATTAGTCATTCAATGATATTTAAGTGTCTAACTTAAATCATGACATACCATTCAGTTCCCTCACTAACACATTCAACTGCCCAAACATTGTCATTGATCATTCAATTGTATGACCCAAATTCTTGCCGTCATTAAATTCCATTCAATCCAAATAATTGACATTTAATGTCTTGCTCAAATCATGCCACTAGATGGCCAACATGTGATGACCCCATTATTATACAATTCATTTTGCCCAGTGATGATTCAATCAATACATTGCTCAAACTATGTCATTAAAAGGCCAAAGTTATGGAATTGATAAATTAATTCACATTAATAACCAATTGTTGACCCATTCATTACTTGGCTCAAATCTTGTCATTAGGAGACCAAAATTATGGAAATGCAATTAAGTCTCCTACATTATAACATATTATAACATACCAAAAAAAAGCTTATCCTACCAAGATGCATATTTGCATTCATTGCCTTGCCAAATCATGACACTAAATGACCAAAGTTAAGGAATTTAATTAATTTCCCTACCTTTAAATCAACTCAAATCCCACCAAAGAAATGGCTATTCTTTCAAGAATCAACACCTTTGAAATCCACAACACATCATGCCAAGAAAATCTCCATGTTTCGAAAATATTCTCACATACACAAGAATTCGAAAGCTTCAAGGCAAGAGAGAAGATGATTCGCACCACCTTCGTAATCCGGGATCCATTCTACCATGCTTTGTATATCCGACTGTAAGTGGGTTTTTGATATGGATATCATTTCATTTTTGAAACTCTATATATGTGTTAAAACTTCAGTTGAACACGAAAATGATGATATTATGAAAGTTTATGCGAAATGTGCATCGAAAGTCGAAGGCTCTGCGTGGGAAAGTGCTACGTGTGTAGGAGTCACCACTTGATTCGGTGGGGCAAAGTGCTACATGATGTGGGCGTGCCACATGCATGGGAGTCACATCTTGATCCTTAAGAGCAAAGTGCTATGCCACGAGAGCCACCTCTTAATCCCAAGAGGAGATTATGTGATTATGTGTTTATGTAATGAGGCTCTAGTGTGAGCAATTATGAGTATGTGAATCGATCTACTATGTGTTTGATAAAGAATTATTTGAAAAGCTTTATATATATGTTTTATCATGTTCAACTGACCCCTGCTTGCTGAGTATTTTCCCAAATACTCACCCCTCCCCAGTTAAGGACAAAGAATAGGTTGAAGACAAATAATAAGACCAATTTTGGACTGGTGATCTACCGAGGAGATTCAAGATTCTATTACGTTATGCTTCCGCAACTCTGTTTAGATCTAAGGTGCTTTTTAAACAACTTATTTAAGTTGATTTACAGTTGTAAAAACGATTATTATTTTCAATGGAAAAAATAGACTGGTTTTTATCATAGATCTGTACACAAGGCTTGTAGATTTTGATTTAATGTTTGGAATCAACACCGGTGTCATGCGCTCCGGTCTCGGGGCATGACATTTTAGTGGTATCAGAGCCAGGTTCTATGATCCTGATGTGAAAAGATTTCTGGTTGATAAAATACCAGATTATAATTCTCGGATCAAATAGACCAATTACTTTAAGACCAACTACTTTAAGTCCAAAAATCAGTGGGGAATCAAATTAACAATCTGAAATTATATTTGAAAATATATAAAAAAAATTAAAAATTAAAAATGGATGGAAATATGAAATGGGATATTGTCGTAGCCACATTGCCGCCGCCACCGCCATCGTCGTCGTTGCCATAGTCGGAAATTCAACCCACCACCGTGAACGCCTCCCTGAGACGAACTACGACACTAGGTATCGAGCTGAACAGAAGGCGTTAGCATAGCCGATTTTGCGATCGAAACTCGCGCACTCCATACTCGTCAAATTTCCTATCTCTCACCGTCGACCACCAATGGACTACCTCAACCAACCACCATGACCGTATTCATCAGACGAGAAAAAGCCCCCTGTCAATTGCAAAATTCGTTCACTGTTGGATGAACAATCGCCGATCAAATTCTCGTCCTTATGAACCCTAATTCAGCCAAAAATTAGACCTTCGATTTCTCCCTGATTCTAACGCGACAAATAAATTAAATTCGGGTTAATGATCCAGTTATCATTTCTAATAAAAGCGCTATGATGTTATCGAGTCACAAACAAAGGAAATGCGTCAATTGCGGATTACGCTTCGAACCCTAAGAACCCTATTTTTGTTCGAAATTTTAGCCATTGATTTTCCCACCAATTCTAATGAGATTTCCAAATTAAATCTGGATTAAAAACCAAATTATCATCCTAGACAAAAGCCCTCTACAAATCGGAGTAACAAAAGAAGGAATGCGTCGCGCCCTAAACCCTAACTGTGGCATAATTTTGATCAGCAACTTCTCCTACAATCCGAACATATATTTCGAATTAAATCTGGTTAATTCACCATCATGACATCGGTAATAAAAGCTCTATGCCTTTTCCAACTCACAAACGAAGGAGGGGCGTCAATTGAGGACCGAGATTTACGCTCCAAGAACCCTAATTTGCTAAAATTTCGACTTCAGTGTTTTTTGACCATTCGAATACGAAAAAACAATTAACATCGAGATATCACGCGTAATCATGCCAGTAATAAAATCCCTCTAGTGTATTTTCCTCATGAACAATGGAAAGCTTCCAATTTTGAGCCGCAATCCACGTCCATTAGAACCCTAGGTCGCAAAATTGGGATTCGATTTTCTCATCAATCCGAACACCAATTTCAAATAAATTTCGGGTTTATGATATTTATATAATGTCGATCAAAAACCCTCTATCCAAACGAAATCACAGACAAGGGAAGATGCTCAATTTTGGATCGAGATTCTCGCCCAAGAACCATAAAATTGAGAAAATTTTGGACTTTGATTTCTCCCAATTCCGAATGCCATTTTTAAATTAAATACTCGTCCAGGTAATGGGATTTTGTCCCATACTTGCTTCCACCGAGGTCCACCAGAGCTTTGCATTTCCTTCTAGGAATGGGGTCATCATTATAACTTTTTTCCATTGAAAACGTTTATAGATTTAAGTAATTCCTCGGTCTTAGTCAGCCATTCTTCAGCTTCCAAGAGATCAGTCTCATTTCCAAAGTACGGTGGTCGGAGTGCTCTAAATCTCTCAAATTTGGTCATTCTTTGTTGTTCCGTAGGAGGCGGTGTGGCAACAACATTTTGTTGCAAAACTCCAGTTATAATACGTATAATACGACATATATTCGAGATGTCCGCCTATTTCGTTCGAAAATTTGCACTTGGATTCCCTCCTTGATTTTGGTTCGAGTTCTGATTTTGTCCTTCACCTATGTCTTGATTTGAGCCTTGATCCTGATTATCATCCCGATTACTATTGTTTAATTACAATGTCGTATACTTTATACACTTTGTATCCTAAAGGATATCCAATGAAAACACATTTGTGTGCTCTTGAATCAAACTTAGTTATGTTGGCAGAAAGGGTTGAAGCGTAACAAAGGTAACCAATAATTTTCAAATGTGAATAGGTGGGGACTTTATGATATAATAATTCAAAAGGTGACTTCTAGGCTGGTGTTTGAGAAGGGATTCTGTTGATAATATGCGCGGCGGAGAGTACACAATCAGGCCAAAAATCTAAGGGAAGATGTGCATGAAACATTAAAGATCTAACAACTTGTAAAATGTGTTGATGTTTTCTCTCAATTTTTCCATTTATTTATGGGTTCTCTACACAACTACATTGATGAATGATGCCCTTCAAATGGTAAAAAGCTTTAAACATGGACTCAGAACCATTATCGGAATGAAGTATTTTGATTTTAGTACTAAATTGGGTAAGAACTAAACTATAAAAAATGTTGCAAGTGATTCATAGTTTCTGATTTTTTATGCATAACATAAATCCAAGTACAACGTGAATAATTATCAACGACGTTAAGAAAATATTTGTAGACATCATAAGAAAGTGTAGAGAAAGGACCCCATATATCATTTTGTATCATGTCAAAAGGATGAGAAGTGGTAGAAGTACTAACAAAATAAGGAAGCTACTGAGATTTAGACTTGAAATTTGTGAGAGTTTATGAAAAGACAAATATCCTAAACGGAAATGCCATGTATCAATCATATCGGATTTATTCAAAGAAGTTGATACCGCTACAGAGTGTATATCATGTAGTTTGAGATGATATAGCCCCTCACATGCATCAGCAGAACCAATCATTTTCTTGGTTATGAGATCCTATATAACACAATGATTAGAAGCAAACTGAAGACAAATATTGTTAGTCTTGGTTAATTTGGAAACCGATATAAAATTAACATGGAAATCAGGAACAAAAAGAATGTTATCAAGAAGAGATGGTAATGGGGCACAAGAAGATTTTGACTTCTAAGAGCAACGTATGAGTCATGTAAGCCAACAATAAACTTTAAAACACTATCATTTGTTGGACAAAAGACATGGCTTCAAGAATATCACAATAACGACTCATATCGCCACAAGAGCCTCGAAATATAGGTCTATGACTAGTATATTCTTCCCATATGGATTTGAAAGTATTGTAATACTGAGCAAGTGAACTAGAACCCTGAGTCATATTACTCATTGCCTTTTCCAGATGAAAAACTCGTGGGCCGTCACTCTTTGCAAATGAGTGCGTAACTCTAACCATACCCCGTGAGCAGAGGAAAAATACTATAAACTTTGACGCATGTCATTTGAATTCGAATTCGATTCGAATTCAAAAGCTAAGAAATAACAAGATTATTAGCCATAATCAATGCAAGATACATGACTTTCGAAGTAATTTCACAATAAAGACCCATCAAGAAAACCATATTTATTTTTAACAATAAAAGCCATCAACACTAATTTTGACCAAGAAATATAATTCTCTCCACTAAAAATCTCTCCAACGATAAGAGCACCTGGATTGTCGCTAGGATAGAAAAAATAGTGAAGAGGGGTCTTTTGTTGGATTGGGTAAATGGACTGCTGATTGAGATTCACCATTACCATCAGGTTGATTTTGCGACGCCATTGGAAAGAATGAAGAAGAAAAGACTATAGAATTTATGCGGAAGAGAAGATCGATTACGCCGAAGCTCCGATACCATGTTGAACTCAGAATTCAGAGAAATTGAAATGTTATTGAACGAACACTTTGCAATCAAATATGAAAATTGTGTATAATTCCAGAATAAATCTAGGAATGGTAACGGGTCGGGTATGAGACGGGTTTGGTCAATCCCACGACCCGCCCCGCAACACATAAAACCTGGACCCGCCCCGCCCCGCTTAGACCCACGAACCCGGCGGGTTTACCCGCCCCGCCCAGGTTCCAGTTTTTTTTTTTTTTTTTAAATAAAAAATTTAGCTAGAAATCAATTTTAAAACACAGAAGTTGAGTTGTGATTAAATTTCATGTTTTCTCTATTAAATATTTATAATAAACATTGTAAAAGTATCTTTAAACTACTAAATATTTATTAATTTGCCCTTATTTCCTTCAAAATGTCCAACTTTTTTAACATGAACACATGAATTTTGATATTTTAAATAATGACACTTTATTGTTCAATCAAAGAAGTAAAATGTATAATCAATATCATATTTTTAAAAATAAAAAATAAAAAAAGTATAGCGGGCGGGTCCGGGTCGGTTTCGGCCAATCCCATGACCCGCCCCGCCCCGCTTCCAAACCCGGTTGAAGCGGGTACAGACCCGCCCCGGCGGGGCGGGTTCAATGAGGGTTCGGATTTGGACCCGTCCCATTGCCATCCCTAAATAAATCAAATGTGAATTTGAGTTTCAGATATATACATACATTCATGGGTATATCTGTAAAATATTTAATGACTATTAACTTAACGGTTACAAATTTGAATCCGAAGAAATGGTTGTAATTGGATGAGTTTGATCTTTATCTTGATAAAGACGTATTGTGTCGGAGACAGGGAGTCTGCAAGAATGCGGTAGGCGGCAAATTTTTTGATTAATTTACAATTATTTTTATTATTTTGTAACAATTATGTTTTTAACGATATTAACTGTTTAGTTGATCATTATTCGTGGACGCCAGTCATTGAGGCAGGTAGGCACAAATGATGTGACCCCCACTAATTCAGCTCAATAAATGTTTACTCGCCTAATTATCGGAAATATTGTTACTGTCCTGAAAAGCACTGCCTTCAAAGGCATTATCCATCATTCACATAAAAATCTTTTTTTCATTTTTAAAAAAAGATTTCAAATGAATGGTGATGATGCCCCTAAAGGCACTACCCTTAAGAACATCATCAAACAAACCCTAATTACCATATTATATATATATATATATAAAGTATTTAAAGAAAATAAAAAATGGTTAAACTTAGTTTTTTTGGTATAATACGCGTGTGCATATTCCTTTACAATATACTTTAATTTGTTTCCTAATAAATTTGTTAACTTAATAAATTCTAGCTTTATTATACTTTTTATCACCTACACTTTAAATATTTAATTTAAATAATGTAGTGAGTTCCTCGTATTTGGTCGGTGCTTTAGATGGGGTTATTTAATTAAATAATCACTATAAAATAAATAATTATAAAAATAACTTGAAAAATGAAAACATTTAAAAAGTAACATAAACCGTCAACTGGGTTGGCGTGTCCAGTTGGTCACGCCAACTCAGTTGGCGTGACCAATTGGAAATATATAGTCACGCCAACTGAGTTGGCGTGACCTATGTTTTTTACGGTCACGCCAACTGGATATATAGTCACGCCAACTGAGTTGGCGTGACCTATATTTTTTACGGTCACGCCAACCCAGTTGGCGTGACCATTATTTCACGCCAACTGGAGCTGCAAGTTGGCGTGAATAATTATTGGTCACGCCAAGGCGTGACCAATAAATATAACGTGTCACGCCAACTCAGTTGGCGTGACCAATTAATGGTCACGCCAACTCAGTTGGCGTGACTTGGTGTTATAAAATTTTCGTGCACCCTTCTTCTTCGGCAACCTCTTCGGCAACCTTACAGTCTAAATTTTCTTCCTCGCCAACCTCCAAGTTACAATCGTTTTTTTCTCATTTTGCTTCCAGTCACTTCATAGTTTCAGAATTTAGAGGTAAAAATCATGTCGCCGTGTATTAATTTCTATCACACTTTTTCGCTGCCGTCCGCCGCCCCCCCGGTTGCTGATGGCTGGTGGTTGTCGGCGGTAGCATATATGCTTTGTCATGTTTTATCAGTTTTAATTTATTTTGTTTACTTTATGTTGTCTATATGTACTAATATATTTTTTGTTTCATATAATAGGATGGATCCGATGACCGTACCATGCCCGATCGATGATCATCTGTTGTCATTGCAGTCATGTCATCGTTCTAAAGATGTATGGGCAGGTGATATTGATCGGCCCTTGCGTGTGAGAAATCCGAGCAGCTATTTTTGGGATCTTTGCCCATTAGACACACGTGTTGTAAGTATGTTAAATGAGTTTGGGTTTTATGGTGTATATAGGTGTAATAAGATTAACATTGACCCTCATCTAATCACGGCGTTAGTAGAGAGATGGCGTCGTGAAACGCATACATTCCATCTGAGATCTGGAGAGGCGACTATTACACTGCAAGACATTGCAGTTATTTGGGGTCTGCCAATAAATGGTCTTGCAGTGTCAGGTACCAATTTTGATAAGACAATACCGAGTGGCAAGAATATTGTGATCGTCATTTGGGATTTACACCAGATCCGGGTCACTTTAAAGGTGCATGTTTGTTAATGTCTGCGTTGAGTCATCATTTAATAGTAAATCGCATCCATTTGCACAGTACGGCCGATGAGGTTGCTAAATATGCACGAGGTTGTGCATTATTAATGATAGGTGGGATTATGTGCCCCGATAGCTCCGGCAATACTGTAAAATTATTGTACATACAGAAATTAGAAGATATCAATTCTGTTGGTAATTTTAGCTGGGGTAGTGCTGTGCTGGCATTCTTATATCGTGAGTTGTGCACTTCAGCGGAGAGAGGGAAAAAAGTAATATGTGGTGCATTACAACTCCTACAGGTAATCGTTACCTTTATTTTAAAATACTGAAAAAATATATCTTGCATATTTAATTTATATTCTTCATGTTAATGTTTTAGATTTGGGCATGGTCCCGGCTCGAAAGTTTAGCTCCTCAACTAGGACGCCTGAGAATTGATATTGGGCCAATACCAATCGACGAGGACAATTACTTACCTGTTGCTCCATATGGTGCAAGGTGATGTATTACAAATTATTTTGCAATGTATAATATTATATTTAATATTTTGTTATATAATTTATGTTTTTTTATGATGATTATGAGTACACAGGTGGACATGTAAAGTAAGATTTACAGAAACTGGCACACATTCATTACGAATTATTAGGGACATCCTTGACCAGCAGCCATTAAGCCAAGTAATTTTATTTTTTATATTCATGTATAAAACATAATAGTCTTTGGACATCATTTTAATGTAATACTATATTTGTAGTTTAATTGGCAGCCGTACACTGATGATTATATTGAAGGACTGCATACTGAGTTATGGACATACAGCGGCCTACTGATTTTGTATGACATAGTTGAGATGCATCGTCCTGAGCGGGTTTTTCGTCAATTCGGCATGGTACAAAACATCCCACCAGATCCACGGTTAGGGGATGATATATTACATGCAGTTAACCGCAGGGGTAAAACAAATAATGACTGGTCTGCACACCATAGGCGGTACATGGCTATATGGGTTAATGCACATGCTCATACCGTGGACAGCCCGCGATATGAGTCAGCTGGACAGGGTGTAATTGTCGGGTACAATGACTGGTATGGACGAGTAACACGTAGATTCATTGGCCATCAACGACAATTTGTGGAGGCTGGTTATCAACATGGTGATGGCCCGGCATGGCAACATGTGGTATGTTGCTTTATTACATATGTATTACATATTTGAAAATTGTGTTTAGATTTAAGTACTTAATAAATGTTCACTCATTTCAGATTGATCAGCTGTCGCAATTAACAGTTACCTGCGACCGTAATATCGCTGAGGAACAATCCATAGGGGCGTACATGGATGCATTTAGTGATGTCAGAAATGTCATACAAAATGTGTTGCATGTCGCGCAGGAACGACGCGATAGAAACTTTCCGCCCTACGAAGAGGAACATGCGACTCAAGGTGAACAAGTACAGCCGATGCATTTGAGTGATGAAGAACAAGTACAGTCGATGCATGCCGTTGTTGGAGATGCTGGCCCATCAAGCTATGTCCCGACATATATGCCAGGTCCCTCTTCGTCATATATGCCAGGTCCCTCTTCGTCATATGCCAGTGACATGTACGCAGATTATTATACTCCTCGACCACTGCATCAGTTGTATGACCAAACGCATTTCACGCCTCATCAACCCATGTACTCACAAGAACAAACCAGCCCAGATGTTAATATTAGATTCCCCGAGATATATGCATCGATGGCACCACAATTTGACGTGTCACCGATTGTGTTCCCTAATTTGTCACCTGATGTTCAGCTGGACGATGTACCTGTAGTGCAAGATGACCAGGCCATGCAGGAAGGACGCGGTCAGAGACGGAAACAGCCACGTCGTTGTGGTACTGGAGGGGCATTATAGAGTTTTAGCCTTCATATATGTAGTCATGTTTGCCTATTGTGAATCTTAGTATTAAATGTAATGAATGTACTTCCATATGAATGTCTTATTTGATATGTGACAATAACAATAACACAATAACAATAACACAATAACAATAATGTGTTTGCTAACCATCTCCAAGAACCATTTCCATGACAAAAAGTTCTCTTCATCGACAATTGAAAATGCCAGCGGTAACACTTGATTATTCGCGTCCATGGAGACAGCAATCAACATCTTATGCTGATATTTTATATACAGATGTGTGCCATCCACTGTTATAACTTGACGACAGTGCCGGAAACCATCTATACAGGGTCGGAAGGCCCATAAAACATAACTCAAAGTTTTTTCTCTTGGTCTTGCATTATCAAGATGATCCCACTCCACGACTGTGCCTGGATTCCATTTTTGCAAAGCTCCCATATAGAAAGGTAATTTATTGATCGAGCTCTCCCAGGTTCCATACACGTTCCGTACTGCACGTTTCAAACTATGCCAGCCTTTTGCATATGATATTTCAAATCCATACTTATCTTTCACTGTTTGAATCACATACTTGATTTCATAAGCTGGATCACGACGAATGATTCCCAAAAACAAGCTAGCAATCATATTCTTATCCAAGTTCGAATGATCAAGCGACAGCTCACTCAGCAGACAAGTGTGAGGACCACCATATTTGGTTATTTTGAATAACCCAACTTTTTTATCCAAACATGCACGCAGGTACCATCTGCGAGGTATATCATCTGTACCGTGTTTGCATATTACTTTCCACAATGTTTTTGTACTCTTAACAACGTGGTACTCACGTTTGCAACACGTACTGAATAATCCTTCACAGCTGCCTGCAGATGAGATTTATCTTTGAAGACCATGTTGCGATGGATTTCACCTTTGGAGTAATCATAAAAACTCCCCCAACGGCCTGTTGGATTGTCAATCGAATCTCCAAAAACTTCTGGATGTGTCATGGAAAAGAATGAGATTGTTGGATAAAGATTATGATCATTTGTCATGGTTGTAACTGACACTTCTCGTCTCATTGGTGCCCCCTCCTCTTGGTTTTCAACTGCTTCTGCCATCACACCAATATCAACTTCATCATCATCAGCATCAGTCTCATCATCAGATGGAATCCCCTCTGGTTCAGAATTAATTTGATCACCAAAATCAGCAAAACTGTCTGCTCGTGGCTCATCGGCAACATTATCAACATCTACTGGATGATCATCTCGGTCTCTACCACTATATAAACCCTCAGCTTGATGTCGAGCAACAGACGTCTCTTGAATAACAGATGTCGTCAATCCTTCTGAAAAACTGCCACTCATTGGCATTTCTGGAATATAATCATAATTCCTTGGTTCTGCTTGTATATAAAATTCCAAGCAACTATGACCCTGTTCTGAATCAAGTAGCCATGCTAAATTGTAATCATCATCTATGGGTAAAATAGTCTGACGTAACCCCGAAAAATCTTTGAACATATGCCTAGCATATAATTTCAAAAGAAACTGGTTGCGATCGAACCCAGTGATATCATATATTTTATCTAATAATTGTAGAAAATTAATTGTACGCCATATAGTTGTACCTCTTGATGGACCACGATCATATCGGACGAACTCAGAATCTTGTATAATATTACCCCCCAATAAAATAAAACTTGAATAGACATATTTTGATAACTATAGATAACTATTACTAGTAGCTAATAAAATCTTTTCTGATGTAGAAGATCAGCTAAAGCTGCAACTACAGAGCATAATCAGAATTTTATCATATAATAAAAATATTAAAAGAGACTTGTGAATTGGTGGGAGAAACTGAAGGCGGAGGGTTTTATTTATAGCACAAATAGTTCCGCCAACTGAGTTGGCGGAACTATTATAATAATGTCACGCCAACTCAGTTGGCGTGACCCTATAAAACAAAGGTCACGCTAACTGAGTTGGCGTGACTACTATTCAACGTTGGTCACGCCAACCGAGTTGGCGGGTAAGGTTACTTTTTAAATTAACAAAATTTTCAGGTTATTTTTGTAATTGTTTATTTTATTAAGGTTATTTAATTAAATAACCCCTTTAGATGTCATTCCCATATAATATTAACTTTTTAAATAATTAATATTATTTAAAAAGTTAATTAACTTCACGTTCACAGGGGACCCTATAACCCACCAATCAAGAAACTTGCAGGAAATTTCACAATATTATATCGATGAAGTTGTGGTTTATATATATATATATATATATATATATATATATATATATATAAAGAGAGAAAAAGAGAGAAAAAGAGAGATCAGAAGTGAGGAGAGCAAAATGAAGGGCATCTACAATATTCTTGCTCCATTTCTTGTGTTCTCATTTCTGTTTGGAGCTAAATCTGTTAATTCTCAAGAAGTAGGTACGTAATAAACAACATTTATTTATTTATTTATCTCTATATTTCACCATTTTATTTTGTTGGTAAAAAGTATATTCTATCTGTGTATTTTGTAAAATTTTATGAATACCCTTTAGCCGTATACGTGAATGTTGCAAATATCACAAGTTAAAAACATTTTAATAGATTTGATTGTTTTACATGCATTTTTTTTTTAGAAAAATAGAACCCGTTTAATATTTGCGTGTAATAATGGATATTTTTAACTTTCTAATATGTTAGTTTCTCCTATGTTTAACTTCTGATTTGGAAAATAACACTAATTAGATGATGAACGAGAGTTCGATTACTCGAAAGATGGTGAAAAGGGTCCAAGAAAATGGGGACAAATCAAGGAAGAATGGGGTGCATGCAGCAATGGGACCATGCAATCTCCAATAGACTTGTCAGATGAGAGGGTTCAATTAATTTTAAAGCCAGAAAAGAAGAATTACATGGCTTCAAATGCAAAAATCAAGAATAGAGGTCATGATGTTCAGGCAAGAATTCATTATTTAGAACTCTAATTATATATATATATATATATAGTCTCTTTGATGACGTATTGTTCAAGTGATTAACTGAAAAATGGATTAATTTATTTGACTGCAGATTGAATGGACTGGTGATGGTGGATGGATTTTGATTAATGGGAGTGAGTATCGTCTCCGATATGCCCACTGGCATTCACCCTCCGAACACACCGTCAATGGTAGAAGGTATTCGTTTATAGTCCTATATATAAGAGACTAGTGACAATTTACCACATTATAGTATACATCCTGTCATTTGTAAATAAATATTTTACCCATATCTCTAATAGACATTTTATCCATGTGATTTGTAAATATTCAGTTTACACACCCTTGATTTTCAAAATAGACAATTTACTCATTGTAGGCTACAAAACATATCATACATGAAGTGACGTGCACATATTCACAAACTATCTATTTTCAAGTCGCATGTGTAAACTGTCTATTTTGAAAATCACGATGGGATAATCTGTTTATTTGGAAAACTTCATTGCCAATAACTTCATATAAGACGATGCTTAACTATTGAATGGGTCATATTTCTAAACATAGGATGGATGTTTAAACATTTAGAGATCACATGTAAAATCTTGGTCAAATAAAGATTAACTAGCTAAATTTGACACACATGCAAGGACAGTAGCACACCTAAAAAAGCATTTCCCCCTTATAATTGTGTTTGGCCGTCCAAAATTGCAGATTGCTCACTTAAAATTATATTTTACCCCCTAACCCCCTCCCACCATTTTTTATGTTCTCATTTTTTTGCTCATCATCTTGGATTTTAAATCCGCCCCGGCGCATAGGTATGACATGGAGTTACACTTGGTACACCTAAGCACCGACCCAAATGTTGAAAATAAGATTGCTGTTGTTGGTGTCTTGTACAAGATTGGCAAGGCTGATCACTTTCTCTCCAAGGTAATTACAATAATAATAATAATAAAATCACTAATTAACATGTTACACATGATCTCATTTATTTTGTAATCTTAATTAATAATACCCTTTGTTGTTTAAATTTTTTTTCACAGAAAATGACAGATATATCCTCGATGATGGATAAGAAGAATGAAACGAGGGATTTAGGTCCAATTGATCCAAACGATATTAAAACAAAGAGTAAAAAGTACTTAAGATACATTGGATCACTTACCATTCCGCCATGCACGCAGGGAGTTATTTGGACAATCAATAAAAAGGTTGTATTAAATGCTTTTAGATTTTTATAAAATAATATTTAAGTCCTTGTCTTACTAAAATCAATGGGTTTAAGTTTATAAATTACTGCCTAAATTTGTTGAATTAAATTTCAGGTGAAGACTGTTTCAAGGGATCAAGTGAAGTTGCTTAGAGATGCTGTGCATGACGTAAGTTTTCAAACATAGGCCACATTTATGGGTTTCTTTGATGGTGCCCTTAGGGGCATCATCACCGTTCATTTGTGATTTTTTTTTTAAAGAAAAAAAAGATTCTATATGGATGGTGGATGATGCCTCTAAGGGCAGTGCCCTTCAGGGCAGCAACAAACAAACCCATTTATGTGTGTGTATATATATTAAAACTGTGTGTTTTTTAATTTATTCGCAGTACGCAGAAGAAAATGCCAGGCCGTTGCAACCGCGCAATAGTCGAGACATATACCTGCACGGGCCATCGAATTAAAGGGTAAATTACAAAAAAAAATGGTCCAATCTTTTGTCACAATCTTTTAGAATTAAACAAATATAGTAGCACAGAAATGGTTTTTTTAACAAAAAATGGTCACAATACCGCTTTTCAATTAAAAAACAGATGGAACGAACATGTGTCGTGTACATGTGGACATGTGCCGTCATGAGAGCTTTGCTCTTGAACGAGCATGTGCGCATGTACGTTCCAATTTTTTTAAACGGTTGAGTGGTCTTCGGACTATTTTTGTTGAAAAATAATTTTTCAATACCTCTACCTATTCTCATTATTTCATATTGTTTTATTTGATTTTACTTTATTCCGGTTTTTGTCATTAATAGGTTTATATTGTAAATCTTTCAACTTTATTATTAATAGGTGTTATTGTAATCAAGTTGGTATTTAATTGAATCGATTCGAATTCATTTTAAAGCTCGAAAACCATGCAGTTATCTTTAATTTGAGTAAATGAGAGACAACAGAATCAATAATTTGTTACCTTAATTATTTTTAAAAATCCAAAGAAATTTGCTGGAGACAAGGAAATACATTACATGAAATTAATTTATAAATCGTATATATGCGTCGAGCTAGACAACAATAGCCTAAGAATAAACATTTGAAAACCAATATTTCGTAATATTTTTTTTTTTTTGAGAAATAAACGATCCAAGATTTTGTAATTGAGAGACTAAACTAAGTGTTAATCATAAATTTTTCATGATTGAGGGACTAAACATATATGAATAGATAATATTGCGTTCAGTGTCATTTTTTGTTAAAGTGGTCCCGATATGTGTATTTTTTATTTCGGTCCATATGAAGTGTAATTATTAAATTTATTAGACCCCATTAGTATATTTGGATGTACATTCCTTTAAGAAAAGTCTTAATATACTTATTATTTGATTATAAATAGACATCAGGAAATACTGTTGCAGAATATGAATTCTATTGGGGTAGCTTTTATATAAGGGTTGCAGAGAAGGGACCCCATTTACAAATAAGAGGGGGCCTCATACAATATACTTAATCTCAAAATCCTTGATAACAAATTAACAATAATCAAAGTCCCAAAACAACCGTTTTCATTTTTAAATATCTAAAGAAAGAAACCATTTCATATTCATCACAATACATTCGAGATACGAGATTTTGCAAATATGAAGGAAGCAGCAACAAGAAGTTAATTACATTTATTTATCCAAAAATTAAACAAGAGGCCCCGGGTTTAATGACGAAAAAGAGAGGTTTAACCAAAGCCACCCAGATAAAAAGAATTTCTTCACATATTAGTCTCAAAACACCTACTTTAGTGTAGATACAACTTAGAAAACAATCAATTATCAAATATTAATCCACTTCAGATATAAAAAAAAAATGAATAAGTGAATGATTTAAACAATTTATTTACTTTTTAAAAAAAAAAAGAATAATGGAGCCAATCAATAATCCCATATTACACATATAAATGATAATCAATGTATCGATTATTTACACTTCTTTTATGAATTGTTCAATTCGAGTTTGAGACATGTTAAGTTAGTAGTAATGGATTTGATTCGGGTACAAATAAAGAGATATAATACAAAAATATATATTAATAAAATAATAAAAAAAATATGTTAAATTTATTCTCTTATAGAAATATGAATTGTGGCATTTCAGTGCATTTGGTTGAGTAATTAAATGACGTAAAATAAAATTTGTAGAGGAAATTTGAGTGCTATATGTGCCTTACAATTAGAAAACCAAACTGTTAGTAACTACTCAACCTCGATCCACCAATTTATACGATATACCTATATAACAGTTGCAACTAAATTCCTCAATTTGGTACCAAAATATATGCTAGATCCGAAGCACTAATTTTCTGTTTTGCAACTAAATTTTCTGCTTGTTCTATGATATACAATATTGTGCAGAAAAAGATTTTCGATCCAATTAATCCTTTTGCAAGAAAACTCTCTGTAGACACCACCCAACAGAAAGGAGAAATTGATTAATTATTGTTGGAATTCTTGACCCAATTGTTGTAAGCCAAATCATTCAATATGCATCTCCAACTCTCTGGAATCCCAACGCATACCAACCGATCAATATTCAAGATCAACAAGAACAGTGGATAAAAAAAATTCAACGCATCACAGCAAGCACAAGAAAATTAGCAGAAATAGCAGGAAAGAAAATAACACCGGATATACATGGTTCAACAATCTTTTCGGCCTACATCCACGAGGGAGGAGATTTTTTATCAATAATCTTATATCATTGGTGGCCACAGATCAAGCCAAAATCCAACAATAAACCAACGATTATATTCTGAGAAATTCCCCAGCCATTTTTTTATTGTGCCCATAAAGATACACATATTTGTCCAATTAGCCTACAACTTTTTATCAATAATCTTATATCATTGATCACTGACCGGTTCCAGCACATATATGACCCCTGGCCAGGTCTAAGTGCTTCCTTTTTTTTTTAATCATAATTTTTATTTTATTAATAGAGCAATATTAGAGAAAATAGATGGAGGGGGACATCAAAACATCCATACCCGATAAATTAATAACCTCTCTACAATAATATTTTTTTCAGTCCCAACTTGGTCTCAACATTATTAATTTAATACTCAAAAAATTAATAACCTCTCCAAATTTAATAAAATTTTATGATCCAACACTATTAATTTATAGAGGTTTTACTTTATGTTAAATAATTCGATTTATATGAGAAAATTACAAAAAATGGTCTCATAAAATAGAGCTTTTTTTTAATATTAGTGTCAAACTTTTGAGATTAATCAAATACCCTCTATTCAATTATAGACTACTTTTGATAAAATATAATTTATGTGAGACTATATTTAATTAATGCTAAAAATTTGAGATTAATATTGATTAAAATATTTTTTATGAGACTATATTTGATTAGTCGTAGCATTGAAAATATCCATACTCTATACTTTATGGGACTAATTTTCAAATTTACCCGATTTATGTTTATATTATTCTCTTCTATTTTATTAAGCATCTGTCATAAAAAAAGTAAATAAATGAAAATTACACATTTCTTTTCTTTACAAAAGCCAGCATAAATAATAGTATACATTTGTATTTCAGCTGTGATGGCCGCTCTCCACTGTCTCACCATGTTCCCATATTCATACATTTAAATCCAATCAATATTTATATAAAAAAATTACGAATAGATTTTTTGCCAATTTTTTTAGAGGAAATGAAAATACAGCCAAAATCCTATTAAGAATATACGAGGTTTCAATTTAAATCCAATTGGTAATAAATGAAGTAGCTCATATAACTTATAAATGAGCTTATAAGAGAGGGGATGATACTCGAACTCGAGATCTCGAGTTTCCTTATGCCACAGTTAGGCCCTCCCTTCAGCCATATAAATATAGATGTCAAACGGGTCATGTCGGCCTGACACGACCAGCAAATCCGTGCCTCCCGACACTGTTTCGTACCGAGCCGTGCCTGGCATGCCCCGTCTTCGTTTTCGCCAGGCCCGGCACGACTCATAGGCTCGTGGCCTATGGGCCGTGCCGAGCCTGGCGAAAACGAAGACGGGCCATGCCAGGCACAACATTTTTAATTTTTTTGTTTAATTTTAATTATATAAATATAATAATATTATAAAATATAGACTGATACAATATACTTACAAAATAAAAATGTATTGACTACGAATTAAAAAACTACAAATTACATTGAACAAAACAAAATCATAAATTACAAAAGAGTTTAAAAAAATATTTTAGTTTTCTTCATTTTCATCGGAAGAAACATCATGTCCTCCCAAACCTTATAAGCGGTTATTAGCATCCAATCAATCATTTAAAAGAATACACATATCCACAGTGTTTGGTTTTATTCTACTTCTTTTTTGTGAAACCCAATTTTTTTTATGTAACACCCAGATATCGTCAATCCAATGTCATGTAACACGGAGATATGATGCATTGCCAAGATAAGTTGTTCAAATATCACTTGTTAGTCCTACTTTCGAAGAAAGATTACCTAAATACGTAATTAAATTTGCTTTATATTCATTAAAAATTGTGAAGTTATCCGATTTAATAATATTCCTTGAAAATCGTTTATGTCGAGGTTGCAAACCTAAATGAATATAATTAATGAATTTCGCATCCGCCCTCATTGAAAAATGTTTCTTCGCCCATATTATGTATTTAGCTAATTCTCTCATATCTCTTTCAACATTATAAGTGAAAATACATAAACTTGAACTACTACTACTAGTACCGAATTGTGAAAGAGTACTTTGGTTACCATCAGTTGGTTCTCTTTCACGTTTAGCCATGTGTCTTAGTAAATGACCTGTACCACCAGGAGAAGTATATGCATAATCTTTTTTACATTTTTTTACAAACTGCCCTTGATCACTTTCCCTCAACATTTTCTACATCGAATAGTTGGCATACGTTACTAGTTCTTTTTTTTTTTGAAGTTCTTATACTTGATGATTGAATATTTGGTGTGATTTCTTCATTTTTTTGAAATTGATCGATTTCATCATCATAATTCACATTAGAAGATGAATCGACCATTATGTATATAGACAACAATTTTCTAATTCAACAAATATAAAAGTTACCAAATATGTTAGGAGGAGTATTGGCTTTGTTGCTTGTGCTTGTATTGGCAAACGTAAGACAAACTTCTTTCTTCTTGTGAACAAATTGAGAGTATAGCGCTTCAAGTATATAGAGCTTAGAGATTGAGAGGATAAAATGTTTCCTCAACACACACATATATATAAATTTTTTTTTTTTAAAAAAGCCGTTGAACTGCATTTTTTTTTTACCGTTGGCCATCGGCGATTGATCGCCAGTTATGCGACGATCGATCTCCAAGCCCGTATATAGCACTATTGTCACTCGGCGATCGATCACCGATTAATTTTTTTAAAAAAAACACATCTACAGTGTCGTGTCGTGCCAGCCCACGGGCTGGCACCCCTTGGCCCGGCATGGCCCATGTTCTGGGCCGGGCCTGGCATGGCACGGCACGGCACTGTAACAAAACGAGCCGTGCCGCTCCGCGTTGTACCGTTCGCTCTGTTTGACATCTCTACATATAAATATATTTTTATTACACAGAATCCAGTAGTGTGAATTACACCATGCGAGTCGTAGACCTTTGAATTCTATCCGTGGCTCTAAAATTCTATCCCATTATGTGTCAGTGTTACGTAATGTATATATTTCTCAGGATTAGCATTCTTTCACCGTTCCTAAATTTTTGCCCATTTCTTTGACTGAGTTCTTATCCATTCTCCTATCTCCTTATTTATTCCCATTTTTTTTGCGGTTATCGCTCCACTTGCACCTCTGCTTCGTCTAAACTTTCAAAATTCCCAGGTAAATTTTCATATTCCTTTTTTTTTTCTCTGATTTTTATTTTGAGCAACTCTGATTTTAATTCATTTAAAAATAAATAATATTACTGTCCGATGTTTTTATTGCGACACTATATCTGTAGCAATTTTTGTGTGTTTATTAGTATAATCGATCACTCTTCTGTTTTGCTTTGCCTTTTGGGATGATTTTTTGCTGTCAAATGCTCGAGTATCCGTTAAATTCGGTATGCTTTTGTGATGCTAATCTTTTTTTTTGTTTGAATTTGTTAATGCTTTTGTTCTAGCGAGTTTACTCATTGAACGAGTCTGACCGATTTGTTTCCATGTTATTTGTTTCGCTTCCGTATGTTTAGATCTGATTAATTTCTACGAACAATAGCCAGTTTTAATGTGTTTATTTCCTTTTCTATGAGTCAAGGTTCTTACTTTTTATCTTCATTTTTCCTCATTTCCGACAATGGTAAGTGACTTATTGATTAGATCTTGATTGCATTTTCTCCGGTTTGTGTCTCTTTGTGTTTATCTACTAGTAGCATACTTTCAATTGTTGGATCTGGAGTGAGTAAAAGTAATTTTAGATTCTTCTTTTATGTGCGTTGGTAGTTGGTTGTTTGGGGTGGGTTTGGCGTGTGGGGTTAGGTGAGCTAAATGGCTGCCTCTTTCGAAGCTCAACTTAAGCATGTGCTGGTTGGTGTTTTCATTTTTTGATTTATCAAGATCAAGTTGGTTGCCTATTGACTTTTATCTATGGGTGGTTTGAATTAAAAGATATGTTCATCAGCAGAATTTGAGTAGCCATAGTCAAGCACATCTCCATGGTTCTCAGTTTAAAACCTCAGTTCTCTTGAAGTCGAATCTGAGATTCAAAGTTGAATTATTTTCTGAATCTCTTTTGTGCCATTTTTGAACTATTTCCAAGAATATTTGTGCTGCTTGATTTATTTGTTCTTTTTCTCTTGTTTGTGACATACTTCAGGTTATTATTTATTTCAAAGAAATGGAAGTGACGGGGGGTTAAAACACATAAGGTTATGGCCTTGCCAGGTATTTTGTTGTTTCCTTTATTTGACTATTTTTGGATCTGTATGTGATTGTTTTTTTTTTTTCCTTTTTTTTTCTTCTTGAAGTGATTTTATCTTGTATGTGCTGAAAATTATAGGTACTCGGGAAATGTGTAAGAAGAAATATACCTCAGGAGAATTGAAATTGGCCACCTGCCTCGTTTGCTCAAAGAAGTTGAAAGATAGTAGGACCACTGAAAGTGGCATGGAATTTGAATCTTATTGGATGAAACATAAAAAATCATCGGCCTTAGTAGATCGTGAGATCCATTTTGCAACAACTTTCTTGCCTTGGTCTCGTAGAATTCACATCACTGAGGGATTTCATGAATTTCTTTAACTAGTGTCCAAAAATTGTTTAGTTGAATTTATGTTTGTCTTTAAAGACTTTTGGTTAAGGATAAAAAACTCTTGTAGTCTGTTAATTGAAGAATGTCAGGCCCTTTTTCTGTGAAAAGAGTCAAAGAGTCAGATATGTGTTTCTCCCATCTTATACAGCAAGGCACCCCGGCTGCTAAAAGTAATTCGACGTTAAAATTTTTTAAGGTTGCTGATGATTGTCATAGTCCAATCTTGCCTGGACTACCTGATGATGTCTCCAAGCACTGCCTTGCTCTAGTTCCTCGATCTAATTTTCCCTCCATGGGTGCTGTGGACAAGCAATGGAGGTCCTTTATCAAAAGCAAAGAGTTCATCACTGTCCGAAAACTAGCTGGGATGCTTGAGGAATGGCTTTACATCCTTACAATGGATGCTGATGGAAAAGAGAGCCACTGGGAGGTTCTGGATCGTTTCGGACACAAACGTCATCAACTCCCACAAATGCCAGGTCCTGTCATAGGAGGATTTGGCGTGGTGGTACTCAACGGGAAGCTTCTTGTTATTGCGGGGTACTCTGTGATTGACGGAACTCAATCTGTTTTAGCAGATGTTTATCAATATGATTCTTTCCTCAACAGGTAAAACATAATTTGTTGCATTTCCATTTCCTCCTTGGTTACCATTAATCTCTTTGGCTCAAACGGTCTAATTTTCTTAAATCTATCAAGCCTTTAGGCTTTATCCCACTAAGTGGTCTATATGGATTGCAAATGTTTTATGCTGACTCGCTACCTAACACAACCTTCTTTTACCTGGGCTTGGGATCGACCAATGATGAGTTAAACAGTGTAATTTACTTATCTGAATAATTTGATCAGGGTGGGAGAGTAACTTAGTTTGTGGTTTATGATAAATCAGCATTGATTTATGTATCTGTAGATTCATATATTGTTCGCTGATTTGGCTCTACATCAACTTATTTGACGTAATTTTACCTCTCAAATACTCTTGGACATTTATATGCCACCTCTTTCACCAGAATCTATACTTACTCCATCCGAGAGGTCAAATTTGTTGGATCATCCATGACAAAGTTTCTAACTCTTGCAGCTGGAGCAAATTAAGTAGCATGAACGTGGCGCGGTATGATTTTGCTTGTGCTGAGGTGAATGGTGCAGTCTATGTGGTTGGAGGATGTGGGAAGGATGGAGACTCTCTCTCATGTGCTGAGACTTATGATCCCGATACTGACAAGTGGACTGTGATAGAGAGTCTGCGGCGCCCAAGGTGGGGATGTTTTGCCTGTGGCTTCGAGGGGAAGCTCTATGTAATGGGAGGTAGGTCGACTTTCACCATTGGAAACTCGAGGTTTGTTGATGTCTATAGTCCTGGTAAGCACACATGGTGCCAGATAAAAAACGGCTGTGTTATGGTTACTGCGCATGCAGTACTAGGCAAGAAGCTGTGTTGCATGGAGTGGAAAAACGAGCGTAAACTTGCTATATTCAACCCCGCAGACAATTCATGGAAGATGGTTCCTGTTCCTGTGGCAGGAAGCACGAGTATTGGATTTCGATTTGGCATATTGGATGGAAAGCTTTTGTTGTTTCCACTGCAGGAGGATCCTGGTTACCACACTTTGTTATACGATCCAAATGCTGCTCCAGGATTGGAATGGCAGACATCTGAGATAAAGCCATCGGGATCGTGCCTTTGCAGCATCACAATCAAGGCTTGAACTGTATGTTGAAATCAAATTTATTGCCCTGCTATTGTATTGTTCGTCTTTAGTTTTTGTCCCTTTAATGGAAGAGAAAATATAATTTAATTTGGTATTGAATTTGATCTGACTTTTGAAAAACATTAAAAATTGAAGGGCTAAGTGTAATTTTAGCCCCCTGTAAAATTACAAAGTAGCAATTATTTAAATAAATAAGGGCCAAAAAGACCCCCCCCTGTAAAACCGGAAAAAACGATTAAATTACCTCCAAGTAAAACAAAAAAGGAGCAATGTAACTAGAAAATTTAAACAACAGAGAAAGCAGCTGGAAGACACAAACTACGATGGCGCTCCCTGCATGAAAGACCCTGCAAAGTTCATTGCAGAACCGATTAAAAGCACAATGTTGGAATTACCTCAGCTACGAGGCCAGACAACACTCCAACGTTGGCAGCAAGATCCTTAAAGAAGCCTAGTAGATTTAGGGTTGTTTGACAATATCCTAGAGAGGAGAGAGGATTTTATCTCCTTGGAGTAAACTCCAAAGGGATATGTTGCTCCTGCTCCGGCCATGACGAGAAAGGATGCGAAAAGGGAAAACCTACGTTAAATCCGAAAGCTAGCAGGCTACTACCTCTACAAATGCGGAAATGCCTGCGGTGGTAATGCCTATATTTCTTGGTTTGATCACAGAATTTGGTGAAAATGGCCAGAAAGTCTACTTACAGATGCAGTGGGGATTGCAGAAAAAATCATTAAAATGAGCTGCGGATAGGCCAAAATGCAGAGGTGATGAGGTTTTTCTGATGCAATTTTGTTCCATGATTTCTTGCTCTTTTATGTTTTACATTGAGGTAAATTGATCTTTTTTTAGTTTACTTGGAGGTGTTTTGGCCATTATTTTTCAAGCTAAATTGCTCATTTTCAGTTTACAATGAGCTAAATTGCTCATTTGTAGATTTATATGGAGGTATTTTAACTATTATTTATTTAAGGGAGGTAAATTGCACCTTTGTAGTTTTATAAAGAAATAAACTACACTAGGCCCAAAATTTGATTCATGCTAGTGGAGGTCTTGGATAAATTTATGGTTGGCTAAGTAAGGCTTCTTGTCGATTATATTAGTGGCAACTTTAGAGTTTTGGTTAAGGGGGCTAAAAAATAATAAAATTAAAAATGATGTATAAAAAAATTTGGGTGGTCAAAATATAATTTTAGGGGTAAAATGTAATTTATTAGGGGCAAAATGTAATTTATTAGTACAAAATTGTTTTTTAAGGATAATAATTGTTTTTTTCGGGTGGCAGCCCCTGGATCATGCCATATTGGTAGCAATGCACCATCTTCAGCTGTGTTATGTCAACACTATTACTGTATGCGAACTTAATAAAGGTAGGGTCTAACTTAATAAATTGTTATGAATAATCAAAATGATAATATAATGAAATATATGGATAATTAATGAAAGGTTGTAAAATGTGGTGTTTGGTAATTTTTTATAATTTCAGTGTAATAACTAAAAATACCCTTCTCTGAAATTATATTTCCCATCTTATTTTGTATCTCACTCTTCTACCATACAATTACAACTAACCACCATGCTAAAAAAAATTAATAAAATAAAAACTAACCACCACCTTATCTTATCTTTTTATAATTTATATTAAACTTTGGTCAGATTAAATTTTTAATTTGAGAACAAATAATAAATTAATATTTTTTAAATATTTTTGTTTGAAATACTAACTATAATACCTTACTATTAACCGATATATCCCAATACTAACTATTTTTATCTTTCAATCTTACCCATTCTTTTGTAATTACGGAAACACTTTAATATTCACTTCTGGCTTTTGTTTTGGTTTTTTGAGTCTTTCCAAGTTCAACTTTCATTTGTAGCAATATGCAAATAAATTGTGTAATGTGATGCAATTTATGTTGCATCACTTAAATTCAAAAAGATAATGTATAACAAGATAATGTATAACATATTCCATGAAACTTGTAAGAAAAATGACCCAAAATTATGCATGAACCCGTGGAATTTCTCCCATATTTAGGTAGCAGTTTTCCTGTTATGGCTATGGCTATGCTTACAATGAGATGAATGGATGTGATCATGATTTAAACTACGTTTCAGTTCGTTTTTCGAGTATTATTGACTTTGTTAAGATGATGGTTTGCATTTCGAGTCAAGTGAACCATCCAGCGAGCTTGCTCCAATTTGATAGTCGATTCTTCTGTACATTCAACATCCCGGGTTGGTCGGAATAGGGATTCCTGTTGCTGGCCTGGCGCCAACCCCCCTTCCATCCTCTTTTATTTATTGTAAACGCCATCTATCAAGAAATCTGAGGGCTCTTCTTGTAGCCATGATCATATGGATTATGGAATCTATCATCTGTTTTTCGTTAAATTCGGGCAAATCACGGATCACCCAGAAATTGAGAAAACCAAGATAAAAAAGAATTAGCACAAAAGAAAAGAATCACACCCCCAATTAAGACAAAACCTGAAAATTGCCAACGTTCGTAGGATTGGTAAAACATTCCCACCAAAGACTACAGCCCACATCAAGAAGTAGTATCGAAAGTATGTGAATCCATGAACGTGAGCAATGCACACAAACAGAGAATAAAGATCATAAAACCAAACAGGTTTACAACTATACAAAAGCTACAAATCTTGCTAGATGAAGCATATATATCTAGTGCATCACAAGCATGTTTGTCATCAGATTTACAATTTCTGAATTTCAAAGTGTCAATGTGAAACTCAGAGTTGGGAAGCGTTGAGACTGTACTATTACAGCGTTTCTTCGAGCAACCACCAGGACTAGGAGGAGCAACAACCACTGTTAGGAGGTGTCCGCTGTTCTTGCTTCTTTTTTAAGATATTTCTCTTCACTACCGTTGATCCTTCTTCAAGAAGTCGAGGAACCTCCATAATCTGGAAAAAACATTTGATAAGGCCCACGTAAGTGCATTTGAAATACGGGTATAAAGTGAGGCGAGCTGACTCACGAGCATGATAAGCCAGCTCGATTTGATTTCCAGTGAGCTTGGATTTTTGTAGCTCGAGCTTGAGCTCAAATGGTTATTCGTGAGATCGCAGGCTCAAAAATAAATTTGAAAAATTCTAATACTCTAAAATTATAAAATTTATATATTGACATTATATTTATATAGAGAGCTCATGAGCTAATTTGAACTCAATTTTTTTTGTTGAACTCGACTCATTTATAGTTCTAATTCTAGATGGGCTTAAGGACTTCTTTTAAAAAAGGTGAATGAATGGGACTAACTAGCTCTACCTCTTGCATGAAGTAACGGACTAAAATTAAAGCTTTCTTGTATAAGATGAAACATTAATAACTTTTTTCTATGTGCACGACTTAACTGTTTAACATCTATTGACGAGATCTATAGTAATATGTCTTCTCTTACCTTCTGAGTGAGTTCTTCAAAACATTGCTCCACATTTACTCGAGTTTTAGCACTGCATTCAAGAAATAGACAGCCAAGCTCTTTTGCCAGGGCAAGCCCTTCTTCCCTGCTCACAACTTGTTCCGATTCCTGAAATAGTCGAAATGATGAGAGAAGAAACAAGAATGGGCCCCCAACAACCAAAACCACATTTACTTACTATATCAACTTTATTTCCAACAAGCATCTTGACGCAATTTTCGTTGGTGGAGTAGAGCTCCAGTTCTTTTGCCCACACATCCGACAAGTTTGTAAATGTATCCCTTCTCGTCACATCATAAACTGAAAAAATGCCGATTGCTAATGAACGACCGGGACAAAAACTAGAAGAAAATGCATTTAAACTAAATTATGCAACACGATAGCAAATTGTTCCTAAACAAAATTGGTGTGATCGTGTTCGAGTTTCACAACAATAGATTCATATGTTCTAGTAAGAGATAGGGGAAAACAGAAAGGGGTTGCGGTTTTTCTGAGAGAAGAGAAGAAAGCGAAGCAGCGAAGCATTTCCAGCATAGATCGAGGAGGAGAGATCGAAGGATTTTCTTTCCGGAGAATCGAGAAAGCATCGAGAACAAAGTGTAGGAAAAACAGGTTGTATTTCTTAAACATTTACTAATCTTGATTAGGTTTCTGCGTTGAAATTGAAAGGTTATAGATGTGAGAAAAATCTGTGAACATTTGGATTCTTGGTGCTTAATGGAAATGCTCCCCCTCCCGTGGATGTAGGCCGAAAAGATTGCCGAACCACGTATATCCGGTGTCGTTAATTTCTTCCTTATTTTTCCGATTTATTACTGCTACTGTCGATTTCAATATCTTATGCGTGAATGAGTTTAGATTTACTTTTTGTCACGTGAATCTGCAAGTTCGAAGTCTGTGTGCGTGAGCTTCTTGAGGTGTAAAAGATTGAAAGTCTCGGTTCAGATTGTGCTTTGAATTTGGGTTGCTGTGTGTGTTGAACCAAGAACGTAGTGATGTGTGCGTTGATGAATCAGAGAATATAGATTCTGGAATAGGCAAGCGAATGCAATCTGTGAGATTTCATAAAGAAATCTTAAACCACAGCAAGGTCTTATTGGTTTAGATTTGATTGCTTGAAATCACAGATTCAGTTCTAAATCCATAGGGAAAAATATATATATATATATTTGTTTTCTAGACGCATACGTAGCTATATCGAATTGAATTGGTGCGATCGGATTTGACGAGTTTCACAACAAAAATGATTCTGCTTCATGGAGAAAATCAGCATAGTGGACAATTATAGACAAAATTTATTGAAATGACAAGTAACCTTGGTTCGACTGTAACTCACCAAGAATGATCCCTTGAGCACCTCTATAATACGAGCTTGTCAATGTCCTGAATCTCTCTTGTCCAGCTGAAAAGACATTAAAATATAACATCACAAAGAAGGAGAAAACGCATGTTTCTTGTTCAGACATTTTGATGTGATTTTTTTTTAAAAAAAGGAAAATCCCAGAGTAAATTTCAAGTAAAAGAATAATAAGGGTTTTGCTACATTACCCGTGTCCCAAATTGTAAGCTTCAGCCTTCTCCCTTCAACTGTGAGAAACTTGATCTTAAAATCCACACCTAGGCGAACCACAGTGAGTAGACGAATCACAGTGAGATAAGTATAAAGAGAATTTATGGCTTGTTGAATCGTCAAAAACATTAACAAACAACCAAAAACATATCACGAACAAAAGTACCGCAATAGTTTTATGCACTTAAGGGGTTCGAAGGAAATAAAACAAGAGTTTTACAAAGTCAAGGCGTTCCGGATGCCGGAAATGAGGGTGGTGTGGTTTTCGTTGCTTTAATTCTTGCATGCTAACAGAATTCAACATATTTTATGCATTTTCCGGAAGTTCAAGTGAAACTAAACTCAAAGCTTGTACAAGATATAAAATAAAGATTGAACCAAAAGTTAGATTATACTAACTGAATAAGAAGCAGTAGAAGTTACTCATATCACATTTTTACTTACCATCCTAAGCAAGAGAAGAGAAATTTAATAAGCAAAGCAAAACCAGTCTTTATTGCCCAATAAGCACACAATTCCTGTCATGCTTCATTAAGGTGGTATTGGGCAGTCATTTTGAATGTTTATTGCCCAATACCAACCACATTCATGATTCATGTGTACTTAGATATTGATTCCGAGCATAATTCTTTGATCTACAACTTATTAGTGAGGAGATGTGCTAAAGTGGACCACTTATCATGAGCGAGTGATTTGAACAAAAGTGATTATGGATATGTGGGAACCAAAACCTTATCAAATCATCTAACAATCAAAGTAATATCATTCTGGGCTAAGTAAGTGGATCAATATCAGGAGCTACAATTTCGCGTACCATGAAGGTTTCCCCAACATCTGATAACATGCTGTATTTCTAATACTAAAACAACTCTCCAGAGACAATTATACACAGTAAAACCACATAAAAATCAAACAGCAAAAGCATCATAAACACAAAAACAAAATATACCCGCTTTCATATCAATAAAGAACTCCAACAAACCTAAAAATACTCAACATAATCTTATGTCAACACTTGTTACAAAAAACCAAAAAACAAACACCCCAAAATCTCTACATAATATAACCCTTTGGCTCCATGAACCAAACAATCAAACGCAAACTCACAGTCCAGAAAACCCAGATAAAACACAAAACCATTACCAATGGTAGGGGAAAGATCGTCAACAACATTAGAGATGAAACTGACAAGTAGACTGCTTTTGCCGACAGCAGAGTCTCCGATGAGCAAGATCTTGAAAGACAGATCGTAGTTGCTCTGCCCCTGACCAGACGAAGCCATCCACTGCCAATCCTTTCTATCTCTACAAGTAAGAATCTTTTCCAGAATGTATTCAAAAATCCACAAAGAGAAAAGTATAATTCCCTTAATTGAAGCTGCCCAACAACCTCAAACAGTGAGAATTTGCAATTAATAAGAGAGGGAGTTGGAAAGGCAAAGTGAAGAAACTTGTTTATGCTCAACCCATACTTCCTGTCATCTCTCTCTCTCTCTCTCTACACATGCATATATATACACAGATATATATGTCTGTCTCTATGTATAGTCATAGAGAAAACTTAGGGACAAGGACAACGGATGTTCTTTTCTTCGGATTTCTGATTCCCGTTCCAGCGACAAACCGCAACGTGTGTTTCGTTTGGGTGACGGTGACGATGGCTTTAGTATGAGGATAAATTTGTAATTACGTGGAGATTTGGGGTGGATTTGGTTTTCCAGTTGATAAGTGCGGTGGGGTGATGAATCGGGTTCCATGTTTGGTTGTGAGCCTGTCGGAATGGACCTTTTAACAATTCCATTAACTTGATTTATGGGCCCTGGACCAATGTATGGGATAAATGTTCATGATCATAATGTCAAATTTTGGGCCGGTACTAGAAGAAAAAGTTTTTTCATTCCAATCTACCAAAAATAATTGCTTTCAACTAAGTCCATTTCATGTCGCAATGACCAAAATAGCCCTCAATTGTTATCAACATTAAATCCAATAGATCCTCTTCAATAATCCTTTCTCTTTCGAATAATCTCCAACACATCGTTGTAAAGTTGCGTACATCGAAACTGAGACATCACACACCGTCGGTGAAGGAATGGTTGGTTGCCGCTGCCGTCTCCTCATCTAGCCGCGACATCACACAGAATAAGGTGGCGGATTATGATGATGGTTTTTTTTTTTAATTTGATGGATTATGATGATGGTTTTTCAGGACGATGTTGCTGTGATGTGGTTTTTTTTTAACGGCATAAGTTCATTACTGTAGGGAAGAAACGAGTGAATTAATTGTGACTACAGTGCAGTCAACATGTTTGATTAATTGTTTGAACAAAAATTTTGAATTTTTTAATTTTAATAAGATGGTGCATTTAATTTTAACAAATGCACTGCTTGAGTCTAGCGATGCATGTGAGATACATGCACCGAGACTCAAACGATGCATATGTGATACAAATACACAAAATTGAGTCAATTAGACATACGACAATAGCAAAATCAAGCATATGCATTAGAAAGCTCATAAACCCGCTTCATATTTAAAGCTCTGCATGTAAAATCACAGATCAAATTCGATCAATCGATCGACTGATCAATCACATGATATTTGCAATATGGATCTAAATTCGAAACATTCAAAGCAGCAAAGAAAATGATCTGGTTGAGGGGGATGAAGGTGGAGATCAAGGGATATTTTAGACATAGTTAATAGACTAATTAGATTAGTGATTGCTAAAATAGACTTAGTTGGAAGAAGTTTATTAAAAGTTGTATTTAGTTGAAAAGAAGATATTTTCGTAAATTTAGTTGAAAGATGTTTTGATAAATGGTACATACGTGTAATTTCCTCTTTAAATAATCATACCATTTACATACTAGTTAGGGCTAACAATTCAATAATCATGCCAGTTACATACTAGTTAGGGCTAACTCCATTCCGATAACCACTTGATAAAATATTTTTTGATTCAATCCACCAGAAAACATCAATTCATGTAAGTCTTATTTCGGTAAAATAGCCAAATAGACCCTTTCTTTTGCGATAAATTTTATCCAACATCATGGCAGAGAGAGGTTCGAGAGATGCGGGGGCTTCGGTCGTGGATCGGTTGCCGCGGTCGCGGCGACTATTAGGGAGGTCGTGACGTGGCGGCCGTTATCTCCCAAATAATTGGAAAACAAGTTCCTACAAATAAAATATTTTGTCAGATCATCGATTATCCAGGAAGACAACTGAATTATAGTAAACAACCAAATGTGAACATAAACCAAAGTGTTGTCTTGTCTTCGACTATCTTGTGCTTATTTGCCAAATAACTTTCGATTGCTGCTTTGGAGGCATTTCTCTCTCCTTTCTCCTTCTTTAGATTAAGATTTTTAAAATTTACTATATTCTGCTTCTTTGCCAAATCTACTTTTTGATTGCTGCTTTGGAGACAACTTTTCTCTCCTTCTTCCTCATTTAGATTAAGATTTTTAAAATTTACTTGATGTTGGACAAAGTGTTTTTTTTTTGTTACAATTGTGATGTGAAAGAGATATTTAAGGTGGTGGTGCATGTGCACCGCTTGAGTCTAACGGTATGTATTTACTCAAAAGATGAACGCATTAAAACACAAACTTTTTACATAATGTGGTGGGCATTTGCTTATATTAAGGTGATGTATAATTTTTTACGAGAAACATGAATTCATTTTTTACGATGAACTCGCGGCTCGATTTGTAATATTATCTTTTCAAATTTGCTGAAGAAGGTTTCTTTACTAAAGAGACATTTTGACAAACAGTGCATCCAATGCTAATTGACACACAAAAATCCTCATAAACACAGCAAAAAAGCGTCCATAAAAAGTTGAAGGAAGAAGAAGAGAAACATAATTAAAACATCGAATTTTTTTCCGCAATCTAGTCGAGTTGTGATTTGTTCGGTTCTTTCCAGTAGCCATTTTGAAATTTTTTTCTTCGACTTTGTTCCTGCATTAAGTGATTTGTGCTTATTTCCTAAATTCTGTAAATTTACTCTCGTTGCTGATTCGATTGCTGAATTTATTGTGTAAATGATGTTAGGAGTGATTAGGGAATGATAAAAGACTTATAAAATAAAAGGGAAAAAAATTGACTTATTTGAAAAACAGAGTTAATAAAATTAGAAGGTAGAGTTAGTTGGAATGAAGAATTTTTGATAGATTAGTTGAAATATGTTTAAAAACTGATACCTACATACATTTTCCTCTACTAGTTATCCAATTAAGATATTGTGTGTTAAATTTTATGTATATTATTTTTGTGCCACTTGAGATGGAGTTTGATCCATGAAATGTTGCATTTATTTCTTCTTTATGAATCACTGTATGTAATATGATTGAATTTAGAGAATCTTGTAGCGATTAGTACTGTGAGAAGAATCATCGTAGCTAAATGGTTTAGTGGTGGACAATTAGAATATAGCAGGTCTTTTTCATTTGTTAGCATTGTGGTTTGGAACCGATTCTTAATCAATAGCTCACCCTTTCTTTGAACCTTGTCACTGATTGAACTTAAAGATATGAACCGAGTCCATTTGATGAGTAAATGAGAATAAGGTGAGGGATATGAAAAGAATTAAATATTTGTTCAGATAGGTTATTATTTTTGTTAATTCTAAAGTGATATGATATGATCATTTTATGAATTTACAATGATACCACCTTCTTTTTTATACATACTTGATGTTTAGATATTATAATACTTAGTCCTTTAAAGACATTAATAATCATTACTTCATGTTATGAACACACATTGCATCTGCTCTACCGCTGATGTTTGTAAATTGATAATACAGAATTATTATTACTATTGTTGAACGGATGTTAATTCGGCTAAGGCAGGTGATGTTTCTTTTAGTTGTAGCCATGTGCAAACTTTTTAATAAATATATAAATAAATAAATTATGAAAAGATCTCAGAAATGCATGTTAACATCTGATAAAAATGTCGCAAATTTTTTAAAAAAAAAATCAAAAAATATAAATATGATGTGGTCCTCCCATGATTACAACTGGACAAAAATGTATTGGCATAATAAAAAATATTATTATAAATGAAACGAGGAATCTCAGACTAAGAATAAAGACAAGATGAAATTTATGCAATCCCTTTCTTTCAAATGCCATGCTACTAGAATGAATGAACATAAACGAATTCACGCTTTGCCTACTATGTGCCTGTTTGTGTGTAAAATACCGCTTAAAACAACTAAATTTTAATTTGTAATTGAAATCAATCGAAATCGAACTGAGGAGAAAGTATTTTTTCTATGATGGCGATGGTATTAAGCTCTTGGGCAAGTTCGAGAGGCTCTCAATTTGGTACATAACTGACTCAATTTGTGTTAAAATGACGAATATTTGGGAGAAAGAGAAATGGGAAATTAAAGGAAGGAAATCGGTTTGTTGTAGAAAACAACAAATGACTATCCTAGTAGATATTTCAAGGTCTTTTTTAAACTGCAATGTGCATTTGGAAAATTGTCAACCGCAACTATACAATAAATATATAAAACCACGTGATTTGGGTTGGTGATGTGTGGGCGGTTAACTGGTCAATACAATTATTGTATTTTAAAAAAAATAAAGCATTATCGTCGATGATAATAAAACATACTAAAATTAAGTAAATGATAGAGCAATATAACAATACAGTTTTTTAGTCACGTGAACAAAATATTATATGGAAAATAATTATCAAAACATTTGCAATTGAAAATCAAAGATAGTTTAAAACGGTAGATCATCATCATATCACTGTCATCCTAAAATTATATATTCAAATCATGTACTAAAACTGAACTGAAAATGTTATCTCGCAATAGAAACAAAAAATATAATAAATTAAAGTATCAAAATCTTCCACCATTGTGTTACCATAACTTTAAACATTTACTTGTACAAAATAGAACAATAATTCATAATTCAGAAAAAAAACATTTCTTCTCTACAAGATGAAGTTCCAAAATAAATATATATATTTATTGTATTATAAGATGTATGATGAAAGAACTTGAAAATATTGTCTCAATGAATGAACAAATTTTTTAATCGGCAAAGATTAAATTATATTAAAATAA
>CAJQUN010001523.1:0-60940 GCA_907163345.1 Haberlea rhodopensis
AATCAATCAAAATACAAGCGATTAAGATTTAATCGATGATAGCATATAAACTAGTGAGATCGATGAATCTAAACAACATAATCCAAGCGTCTATGTTTAATCTAGTCAATTATTTTTCCTAAGAATTTAACAAACTCACAAGCGGAATTTAATTAATCTTAGTTGCTTCGTAAATTAGAGGGATCAAACGATTCCGTATTTGATATCTAATTTAGCGTTAAATTGTATGAACAAAAGCTAGGTGATCAATCCAACAATCATGCATAACAATGATGAAAATCAAATCAGAAAAACAATTGATACTCAAAGAAAATCAGCAATCAAAACCTATCTCACAAGAATCGTAAACATCCAATGTATCGTTTTCCTAAACCGAGAATCACAAAAGTATTTAGCTACTCATAACTAGATTAAAAACAATCAAAATTAATCTAGAAAGCATCAAACTAATAGGAAAAGAAAAAGTTACTAAAAGGAAGCACGATTCCGGAGTGTCGCTTCGTCTTCGTTCTTCAAGCGTTCTTCACAAAAGTTGAAAGAAAATTATTCTAAAATCTAATTATTCTAAAGTATGGAATTCTCCCTAACAACTGATGTAAAAATCGAGTATTGAGGTTCTGGAGGCTAAAGTTTAGGTTACAATCTTTTAAACATGGTAAAAGACCCACTTTCTCTCGGACTCTGCGGCGATCGATCGCTACAAATGTGGCGCGATCGATCGCTGCGTTATTTTTTCGGTAAAATGCGCGATCGATCGCTATAAAGTGGCGATCGATCGCTTCTTCTTCAAATTTGATGCAAAAGTTTCTGTCCATAGGCGATCGATTGCCTCTTCCATGCGATCGATCGCCACCATCTAAAATTACGTTTTTGCCCTTTTCTTGATCAACTTTGAGTCCTTGTCATGTCCATGTCTTTTCTTGGTCTTTACACATCATTTTTAGCTCGTTTTCTTCGATTGTACCTACAATTACACAAATATACGATTAGGTAGCATACGTATCAATTATCCATCAAAACCTACCAAATCGTAGACAATTAAGCACTAAAGATGTGTCTATTTCTAGTCACATCAGTTACTTCCACCGAAGACCCCGATTGTTGTTGATGGTCCACCACCCTACAGGCCGAAGAAGGGCTGAGCCACGACCCTCGGACACCAGACATGCCGGAGCATCATCATCCTCTGCTGCAGAGCGTACACGCATCACTTTGGACTCCCTTCACAGGGATCTCAAGACATTCGCCTGGAGCAGCAAAGCATCGATAGCATGCAGCGGGACATACACAGCATGCAGAGAGCATTGCAGTTGGACCATGAGCAGGTAGCTCAGCGTCAGATGGAGTTCATGCACTACCAGAGTGCATGGAACACTGCCATGGCCCAGGGCTTCCCAGGATTCCAGTTCCCGCCAGAACCATACTTCCCACCATATCAGCCACATGCACCCCCACCTGCTAATTACCCACCATTCCCACCATACCAGGGTGAGGAGCGTCACTACCCAGTTCCCCCTCCGGAGCATGATGAGGACGACGATCAGTGACGATCGTCGTCATGGTATGTGTTTTTGCCATTACGTTTATTTTTCTTGTCCATTGAGGGCAATGCACATATTAAGTTTGGGGGTGTTTGTTTAGGTTTGTAGTATTTTTTTAGTTGTTTTTTGCATTTTTTGCTACTTGTCTTATTTCTTTTCTTGCATGACTGCACTCTTTTGAGACTAATTCGTCCTTGAGCACTATCAACAAATTTTTTTTTAAATGAGTTATTCTTGAGAAATGATGTTGGGATATGCCCTAAGACATGTCATTAGATGATTGTTTATGACATACAATGTATTATGATTTTATTAATGGCAAATCATTATTATATATTATTCGAATATCTGTGCAATATGAATTGATATATAAGTTAATGTCCTTAGAATAATATTGTATTATTCTTAAGATTATCCCTAGTCAAGTATTATCATAAATAAGGATAATGATAATACATTGAGACTAGTATGTTTTGATTGATGAATTGTTCATGGATATGAGATATCAAATCAACACATGGTGTGGGGTCCTCGTTACTTAATCCATTATGTATCATGTTAACATACATATGTGTCCTCGTTACTTAATCCATTATGTATCATGTTAACATACATATGTGAGTCTGAATTAAGTAATAACAGGCACTGATTAAGAGTATCGTACTAGTTAAGTTGTTACAGGGTTTATAAAAACCTATCCACTACACATCATATGTACAAACAACAACCTACTACAAGATAACTCCTAGGCAGTGGTTCAGCTCGCAGCGGAAAATGATCCACATCCCGTCTCCCCACGTCTATGAGTCCCTACAGAAACATTCACACAAACGTGAGTATAGATACAATTATCTCAGTGCAATATCAAAACAATAACATCAATGATTCAAGCACAATAAATCATCAATAGTGAATGCTCTGTATCATGCATCAACAAATGCACTATGTCATGACATGTCTCAACAATCACCCTATTAACACGAGCCCAATATGATATGCCTATTCAGCTCAATATGTCAGTGGAACCACATCACATCTTCATATTAGCAGCACATATCATAGTACCGTACTCATCTGTGATAATAACCAGAGCATATACCCAAACCAGGCGTATATCTCTCAAGCCAAAGCATATGTAGTATATCTGTTGTGGCAACGATCCCAGCCAAAGCATATACCAAACCTGGCATATCTATCAAGGCAATGATCTTACCAAAGCATATACAACATATCTATCAAGGCATCCATTCCAATCATATGAAATCCATGTATGTACATGCATATGACACTACCAATCATATGACACAAAGCTAACATAAATCATATGATATCAAACCATAACATCATCATCACATAATATCTATACTCCGTACGTCAACACGTACCTGTACTGCGACACAAACGATTTAAATTAGGTGTCACTGGCTAATTGCCTCGTTGTCCCGTCCCTTGAGATGATGCTACAACAATGCCAACAATATATCATGTTATCATAGGCATTAAAATCAAATTCTATAAATATATAACATTTTTCAACATTCTGGTTCTGGCGATCGATCTCTACTTCTCACCGATCGATCACCATACTGTTCTGCCCCCTCGCGATCGATCGCCATACCTCGCAATCGATCGCCAAAGTGTTCTGTTTCTGCGATCGATTGCCACATTTTTACCAATCGATCGCCACATACATTAACCGCCTTATTTTTGTTCTGGTCGCGGCGATCGATCGGCACAAAGCTAGCGATCGATCGCCGATGTCCAGAAAACTTAGAACATGGCGATTTTGAGCTTATCTTCCTAGCTCTTCTCCTATAACTCGAATTTAACCATTTCAACATGTTCTTGCAATCTCTAGGAACATATTAACATGTTTCTATCATCATAGAATCCAATTAATAGCATATAAACATGATATGATTCTTCACATGAACATTTGCTATTCCACTTCACATACATCAACACCAATTACATAATTCAAGTGTAAAACCATGAATTCCTTACCAAGATATTAAGAAATCACTTCACACAACTTCCTAGCTCAATTCACAAGTGAATCCCAAGCTCAAACCAAAAAGAACTTGAAAGAGATGGAGAGGAGCTTGTGTAGGATTTTAGTAGGTGAAAGATGAGAAACTATGTGATTCTCCTCCCTAAATCACTTGATATAAGGTTATTAGTTCCCTAAATCAATTGCTATCATGTCATTTGGAGTTAATGACATGTTAAGTAACATGTACATGAAGATGAAATCCAAATTCAAATGCAACTCCAATTCAAATTAAATTCACATGCATATTCAAATGCCTACTAGTTCATGTTGCTTGTAGTCCATACTCAGTATCAAACTGAATATCACAATCGACACACTCTGACAAGTCATTACTGTAGTTCCCATAGGTGTCGAAACATAAAGAGGCATCAACAATGGAGACGAGCATATATGATACCCGTCAATAAAATTTTGTGCAACAAATGAATGTGATGCACCAGTATCAATCAAAAGTAAAGCTGGATAAGTAAACAAAGTACACTTACCCGCTATCACAGCATCAGGAGCTGCCTCTGCTTCCTCCCTGTTCAATGCATACACCTGAGCCTGAGGTGGTCCTGTCCTCTGTCCTCCACCAGACTGTGGTACACCCTGTGGTCTCTGTTGTACTGTATTCTCTGACATGGGTCCTCTTCTCTGTTGTCCACCCACTTGAGGACAATCACGGATCACATGTCCTGGCTTCCCACAATGGAAACAAACCACTGTATCAAACTGTGGACAATTTCTTTGAAAATGTGGCCCTCCACATTTAAAACATTGTAATCCTTGTCCACTACTACTACTACTTCCTTGGGACTGTCCTTTTGAAACTCGTTCACCACCCTTTCGCATTGTAAGCCGTTTTCCACTAAATCGAGAGGAAGATGCACCACCTCGTGGTGATTTAAATGGTTCTCCTTTAGGTCTCATACTCTCAGATGTAGGTGGTTGGGCTTGTCCAACATCTTTGTATACCCCTACGGCAATCTCAGCCATCTCGGCTCTAGTTAATGCTTCTTCATATGATGTAGGGTTATTGGACATGACCCTATCAAACAATTCAGGCCTCAAACCTTTCACAAATTGTCTGATCTTTGCCTTTGTGTTTACAGCAATATGTGGCACATACCGGAGTAAGGAAGAATATTGTACAGCATAGTCTGATACTGTATATCAAGGGTTAACAATAACATTCAAAATAATAAAACATGTTGAGAATGGTCCTATCATGTTAGGATTTGTAATGTAATGTTATCATTGATGTTATTGTTTTGATATTGCACGGAGATAATTGTTATCTATACTCACGTTGTGTGAATGTTTCTGTAGGGACTCATAGACGTGGGGAGACAGGATGTGAGTCATTTTCCGCTGCTAGCTGAACCACTGCCTAGGAGTTATCTTGTAGTAGGTTGTTGTTTGTACATATGATGTGTAGTGGATAGGTTTTTATAAACCCTGTAACAACTTAACTAGTACGATACTCTTGATCAGTTCCTGTTATTACTTAATTCAGACTCACATATGTATGTTAACATGATACATAATGGATTAAGTAACGAGGACACATATGTATGTTAACATGATACATAATGGATTAAGTAACGAGGACCCCACACATGGGTACATGTTAGAGAACAATGTACTGGACAGACCCCCCATGAGAATGCTACATGGATAGTTATATGAGTGTCATAAACAATTCTCATAGTGATAATAATGTATGTAATCCTTAAGACTTGAGATCATCAGAGATCCCAACATAAGGAGTTATGTATCTTGATATTGTCAAACGTTACCTGTAACAGGGTAAACTATAAAGGCAACTATTGGTTACACTACGAATTATGTAGAGGGATGTTGATTGATCAAGATAGGATTTTCGTCCTATATAACAGGGGAAGTGTTTGGGCTCTTGATCAAGTAAGACTAAAATGCATGGCCGTTCTCGAATGAGTCGATATGTGATATCGAGCTTATTCGTTTATTCTAGTTCTACTTGGGGATCAAGAAATAGAGATTGAATATACGAGTATGACTATGCCATGACTCGTGTTCAATCTAAACACAAAAGACAAAGGGATTAAGTTACATGGTTAATATTATCACAAGGTCTAAGGTTATGTCGAGTCAAATACATTCTTGTAATTTGGGTAGCCTTGATGTGTTGCTAGATACCGCTCATTGCTTGTGACGTAAAATGTGATTTTATGTCACTGCCAACATTACAAGATCCTATCGGTTCGCACAAAAGATTAAATCGATAAGGGGAATTAAATTCATGGGATGAATTAAATAATTAAGAAGAGTCTTAATTAAATGATTATAAGGATTTAATTAAATCATGGGTTTGGGCCCATGAGACTTTAAGAAAGTCTTGAACCTTAATTAAATCTTATAATATAAATACAAGGTTATGATTAATTGTTTGAAAATACAATTGTTATTCACATAACCTAGCCTCCACTAAAGCTCTCTCGGCCGCCTCACTCGCCTCCAATACCCACGGCCGCCACCGTTTCTTGTTGGAAGAGTTTGGTAGTCGTTAATCAGTTTTGAACCGAGAGTTTGGTTTTGGTTCAAGAATAAGTCTAGCAACTTGTTCTTGAACATCCCTTCTTCGATTTGATCGTGTGGATACCGTAGAGGCAAGACCTTTGGAGGTGTTGCTCGTGACTCACGGATTTGGCATCGTATCTGCTTCAAACACGCTACAAGGGTGAGACTCTTATTATCTCTATTCCGATATGACCACTTTGTATAGATCCACGGTTCTAGTAATCCAAAATTTTAAATTCCGCTGCGTTGTATGCTTGTTGGATTACTTACAGTGGTATCAGAGCCGTGTACAAAGCTCATATCGGATTTATGTGGTTAATTGTTTAATCATATTTAGATTTGTATTGCATGCTAATAAAACTGTATATAATCATATATGATATGAGTAAATCGAGTTTGTGTAATTATCGTAAAATTATATTTGATATAATTGAAGTTTATTGTATACGATACATGAAGGCGCAAAACCGAGCCCATAGCATGAGATGGTTCGGCCACCACCATCACAAATGACACACGGCTGCCACATGAGGGCAGGGTTTTCGAACCCTTGGCTTGACATGGTTTAGCTGTTGTGGCTAATAATTGTGCATGAAGTGTCGAAACAATGCTAGGGTTTTAGAACTTTTGGCTCGATTAGATGGTTGGCGGCTTCCTCCACATGAGAGCTAGGTTTTTTTTTCGAACCCCTTGGCTCGAGATGGTCGAGCCGCCACCGTCATGAATCGTGCATAAGCCGAGCCACCGCCGTTGGACTAGAGTTTCGAACCCTAGGGTTCAAGTGGCTCACGGCCACCGCAAGTTTTAGAGGCTAGGGTTTCGAACCCTTAGCCACTTTCGGCCCATGAAGGCACCGATATGACTAGGGTTTCGAACCCTATCGCATGCGTGGTGGGCCGTGGTTTTGGGCTAAGGTTCCGTGACATGTGATGTCCCGAGCGTAAGATAATTTCATAAAATTTATTTTACAGTTTTTATTGGGATTAAATTTTAAAATGTTTAGAATTTCATTAATTGTTATTGCATGTTATATGTGTTGTTTGAGCATGGTGCATGGTTATAGCCCTTTAACCTATTAGATAGGATTTGTGAATGTTTGTATTTAATACGACCTGCGAGTCGTGCCTTCTCTATTTTTCTGAATGTATTCCCTCCCCTATGCTCCCCCTCGAATGTAACTCGAGGAATTCTCTAAATCATGTAATTGTTATATAGTTTAGTTAGAATTTCATTGATGGAGATCAACGAAGACGGACCATGGTGCCGGGATGAGAAGGCCATTCACAAAAGGGAGCCAAAGAGGTGCTTGGAGAAGTTACCCTTAGGTTGACCTTTTAGATTTTCTCATTGGCTTGAGAAATCTTTAGTTGGGGCTATAACCATGTCACGTTTTCATTATGTTAATGTATGAGATGCATGTTTAATGTTTTATTTAATATTGATGCTTATATCTATATATATATATAGATATGTATATATTCATATATGTACGTGACATATTTTCAATATTAATAAAATCATGAGATCAATAAAACCCTCTTATAATATTAAGTTTAAGATGCCTTCCAATTAAAAATACTCGTCAAGACTTCGATTGAACATGTGTGGGTTTGCCAAAGCAAAGAACCGTGACAATCTTAGTAAGGCGCGAAAGGATAAATGTGATATCCGTGTTATTTTAAAATTGGGTTCGACTTAACTAGCGTTATCTCAATAGGATTGGGAACCTAGAGGCATGGGGTTGGAAAATAATTCATTAGATGAATTTGAACAAAGCGTTGTTCGTCCAATCATCCAAGAATTGCATGTGATTGTAATTGACAAAGTGTTGTCTACCTAAATAACCGAGTCTTGGGCGATTAGCCAAAGCTAACTCAAGATTAAGTGAAATATGGATCTTGGCCCACTAAAGTTCGAGGGTTGATAATTTTAAACAAAATAGTGGGAGTGTCATTTAATATAAGACCATATTAAATGATTAAAATCATAAACTTTTTTTGCATATTTATTGTAGATATCCATGGCAACCAACAACGTTACTAGCACATTATCATTACGATCGGTCCTTGAGAAGGACAAACTTAATGGGACAAATTTCCTAGACTGGTATAGGAATTTGAGGATTGTCCTCAAACAAGAAAAGAAGTAATATGTCCTTGAGGAACCCTTACCTGCTGAGGAACCTCCCTTGACGACTGCTAAAGCCGATAAAGATGCTTACAAGAAGCATCAAAATGATGCACTTGATGTTGGGTGCCTTATGCTTGCCACCATGAACTCTGAGCTTCAGAAGCAACATGAGGAAATCGAGGCGTTCGATATGATCGAGAATCTAAAGCAACTGTACCAACAACAAGCAAGACAAGAGAGGTATGACGTCTCTAAAGCGTTGTTCCAGTGTAGAATGTGTTGGGATATGCCCTAAGACATGTCATTGGATGATTGTTTTGACATACAATGTTTATGATTTTATGAATGGCAATTCATTATTATATATTATTCGTTTAACTGTGCAATGTGAATTAATATATATGTTAATGTCCTTAGAATAATATTGTATTATTCTTAAACATTGTCCCTAGTCAAGTATTATCGTGAACAGGATAATGATAATACATAGAGACTAGTATGTGTTGATTGATGAATTGCTCATTGATATGAGATATCAAATCAACACATGGGTACATGTTAGAGAACGATGTACTGGACAGACCCACCATGAGAATGCTACATGGATAGTTATATGAACGTCATAAGCAATTCTCATAGTGATAATAATGTATGTAATCCTTACGACTTGTGATCATCAGAGATCCCAACATAAGGAGTTATGTATCTTGATATTGTCAAACGTTACCCGTAACAGGGTAAACTATAAAGGCGACTATTGGATACACTACGAATTATGTTAGGATGTTGATTGATCGAGATAGGATTTGTCCCTCCTATATAACAGGAGAAGTGTTTGGCCCTTGATCAAGTGAGACTAAAATGCATGGCCATGCTCGAATGAGTCGATATGAGATATCGAGCTTATTCGTTTATTCTAGTTCTACTTGGGGATCAAGAAATAGAGATTGAATATACGAGTATGACTATTCCATGACTCGTGTTCAATCTAAACACAAAGGACAAAGGGATTAAGTTACATGGTTAATATTATCACAAGTTCTTAGGTTATGTCGAGTCAAAGACATTCTTGTAATTTGGGTAGCCTTGATGTGTTGCTAGATACCGCTCATTGCTTGTGACGTAAAATGAGATTTTATGTCACTGCCAACATTACAAGATCCTATCGGGTCGCACAAAAGATTAAATCGATAAGGAAAATTAAATTCATGTGATGAATTAAATAATTAAGAGGAGTCGTAATTAAATGATTATAAGGATTTAATTAAATCATGGGTTTGGGCCCATGAGACTTTAAGAATGTCTTGAACCTTAATTAAAGTCTTATAATATAAATATAAGGTTTTGATTAATTGTTAATCTTACATTGATATCATAACCTAGCCTCCACTCCACAACCTCTCTCGGCCGCCTCCTTCTCTCATTGGATCTCACGGCCGCCGTCGACATCTTGAGAAGAAATTGGTAGTCGTTGATCGGTTTTGAACCGGGAGTTTGGTTTTGGTTCAAGAATAAGTCTAGCAACTTGTTCTTGAACGTCCCTTGTTCGATTAATCGTGTGGATACCGTAGAGGCAAGACCTTTGGAGGTGTTGCTTGTGACTCGGAGTTCGTTGGACGTGCTGCTTCGTGGAATCTGCTCAAACACGCTACAAGGGTGAGACATTTGATCCTTTATCCGATATGAACCCCTTTGTACAGATCCGGTGTCTTGTAATCCATAAATTTTAATATTCCGCTGCGTACGATGCTTGATGGATTACTTACAGTGGTATCAGAGCTGTGTACAAGGCTCATATCGGATTTATGTGATTAAATTATTTTAATCATATTAGAACTAATATTGCATGCTATTTAAAACTGTATGAACATATATGATATGTTAATATTAAGTTTGTGAAATTATCATGAAATTATATTTGATATAATTGATGTTTGATGTATACGATACACGAAGCGAATAATCAAATTAATTGAATAATGTTTCGGCCACCACCTAGTGCACTTGACCCACGGTTTAGCCACGTGAGGGCTAGGGTGTTCGAACCCTTGGCTCGAGATGGCCTAGTCGTTGTGGCTCATGTTCGTGCATGGAGGTTTCGAGACATGGATGAGTTTTGAACTTTTTGGCTCTATAATGGTTCACGCATGCATGGATAAGTGGCTTCACCACATGAGAGCTAGGGTTTTCGAACCTTTGACTCGAGATGGTTGAGCCACCACCGTACATGGCCTGACCATGATTCGTGGCTCATGAATTCCGGCGTTTCGAACAAGTTGGCTCGATAGAAACCAAGATGGTGCAAGGCGGCTAGGGTTTGGAATTGGTCCAGCCGTGGTGTTTGGTTGGTTCGAACCATGGTGGTTCGTGGCTTAGTCGCATTAAGTTCGTGGCATGTGATGTCCCGAGCGTACGATAATTTTTCAAAATTTTATTTTACAGTTTTAATTAGAATTAAATTTTAAAATATTTAGAATTTAATTAATTAAATGTTAAAGCATGTTTTATGTGTTGTTTGAGCATGGTGCATGGTTATAGCCCTTTGACCTATTAGATAGGATTTGTGAATGTTTGTAATTTATAATACGAACTGCGTGTCGTGCCTTCTCTATTTTATTCTAAATGTTATTCCTCCCCTATGTTCCCCTTGAATGTGAATCGAGGAATTCTATATCTTGTAAATAATATAGTTTATTTGTTGATGGTGATCAATGAAGATGGAGCATCGTGCCGGGATGAGGAGGCCATTCACAAACTGGAGCCAAAGGAAGGTGCTTGTGAAGTTACCTTAGGTTGACTCTTAGGATTTTCTCATTGGCTTGAGAAAGTCGCTAGTAGGGGCTATAACCATGTCACGTTTAATTATGTGTGTTGATGCATGATTTATCTTATGTTTTAGATTGATAATTGTATAACACATATATGTAGATATGTATACACCTATATGTAGTGGACATATTTTAAATTATCAAACTAATCATGAGATCAATAAATCCCTCTAAAATATTAAGTTTTAGATGCCTTCCAAAATTAAAAGTACTCGTCAAAAAACCTCGATTGTACATATGTGGGTTTGCCAAAGCAAAGCACCGTGGCAATCTTGGTAAGGCGCGAAAGGATAATTGTGATATCCGTTATACGTTAAATTGGGTACGACTTAACTAGGTTATCTCAATAGGATTGGGAACCTAGAGGCATGGGTTGGATAATAATTCATTTGATGAATTGAACAAAGTATTGTTCGTCCAACTATCCAAGAATTACATATGATGTAATTGACAAAGTGTTGTCTACCTAAATAACCGAGTCTTGGGTGATTAGCCAAAGCTAACTCAAGATTAGGCGAAAGATGGATCTTGGCCCACTAAAAGTTTCGAGGGTTGATATTTTTTAAACAAAATAGTGGGAGTATCATTTAATATAAGACCATGTTAAATGATTAAATCATAAACTTATTTTGCATATTTATATTGTAGATATCCATGGCAACTAACAATACAACAAGCACATTATCACTGCGATCGGTCCTTGAGAAGGACAAATTAAATGGGACAAACTTCCTAGACTGGTATAGGAATCTGAGGATAGTCCTCAAACAAGAAAAGAAGCAATATGTCCTAGAGGAACCCTTACCTGTTGAGGAACCTCCCCTGACGGCTACTAGAGCCGATAAAGATGCTTACAAGAAGCATCAGAATGACGCACTTGATGTTGGCTGCCTTATGCTTGCCACCATGAACTCTGAGCTTCAGAAGCAACATGAGGAAATGGAGGCGTTCGATATGATCGAACACTTAAAGCAATTGTACCAACAGTGTAAGGACCCCCGTGCCCTTAACCCGATATTAGTGTATTAACCCCTGTCATTAGTGCATACGATCATGTTATTAAGGGGAAAAGTGATTACATGCAACTCTAGCATGAGTACCATCTATAAAATTCCTTTACATTAATCGTATAATGTCTATACTTTCCCAACGCATTCCATAAAAACATGTCATGCACCTTTAAACATACACTAACATGTTCTCAGTTCATTTAGCAATTCCATATTTAATTGCATGCAAACCATGAATGAACAGAGAAAGCCGTAGCCCGTTTATACATCCCATATACACGTAAAATATACTAACATAAGAGCACCCAAAGGAATGAGCGTGTATCTAATGTATAAAATAGTCTACCATATACCGTTATTGGTACTTCAATCCTGGAAGCACCTCCCAAGCACAGTTCGATCTCAACTGTGGATCTATGTACTTATTCAACCAGCTCTGGTACCTCGATCCTGGAAGTACCTCAAATCGACAGCCCGAGCTCAACTCCAAAGCTGCTGCTACACCTGTAACACCTGCCCCAACAGAGACAGCCCCCACACGGGGTGAGCATAACATTACCACCAAGCCAAATAATCATAATATTACAATTCATAATTTACAAAATGTGAATGCCATGAATTTAAATGATACTCCCTGGATGGTATCATCCTCATCCGGGATCCCCTGTAGTGTCTGTGTTCTAAAAATAACCAAACTCATCAAATTGCCAAAGCGAGTTAATCGCCACATGGATTAACAGATACCATTTCTATTATGTCAGTCCCATAATCCATATGGTAAAATCATTACATAAAAGACCATAGATATCACATATGTCTAACCAATAATACCACAGTTCTATATCATAGCTCGCTCTACAATAGTGGCATCATCATCCCACGCTCGCTCCACAATAGCGGCGTCATAACCGATGATCGCTCAACAGCGATAACATCTCAATTGTTGCTCGCTCAAGGCGGCACTATATAATTCTCAGCATATTTCCATTTAACACAATTACCAAATGCTATACATTTCATTGGCCATTTATTTCAAGCACCATATACCATGCATTTCAATCTTCATTCATTGCAATTACCACATACCATGCAATTCACAGTTGTAATATTATAATAGGCTATGCTCGTACGTTATACGTACCTTAAGTCTCCGTAGTCCAAGCTAAACCTTGCTTGAGTTCCATGCCTCGAGACATATGTGCTAAAACACATAAACAACTCACAATCAAGAATAAGCATGCGATCACGTGCCCACGCACGTTTGCAGCCTCAAAACCCATCGTCAATTCATGACGATCTCCAAAATAGAAGCCCCCCGGCTAAGCATGCATAATACCCAAAATATACCATTTATCAAGTTTAAAAGATATCCCAGAATTCAACCGGGAATTCCGTTAATTAATTTTAGCTCCAACCAATCCATTTTAAAAGCATAGCATTCCCATTGGAATGTAAACATTGCCCCGAAAACGGCCCCTTAAAACCCCGGTTCCAAAATCCCGACATTTTCCAAAAAATTCCAAAAAAACAATTTCCTTCGGGTGGCGATCGATCGCCGCAATTACCGCGATCGATCGCCACACTCCAGTGGCCAAAATCGCCTACACGCGATCGATCGCCACCCTTCGCGATCGATCGCCAACATGCTCGCGATCGATCGCCTAAACCATGCGATCGATCGCCTGCACTGTTCATCTTCTTCGATTTTTAACAGCTGCCCGTCGCGATCGATCGCCACCTGCAATTTTCCAAAAAATTCGAGCTTCCATGGTGTTTTTCACACCCAAACTCAAAACCAATACCCCTAACTTCCTCAACACTCCCAATACTCCATAAAAACACTAAAATTAACATTTTAGACTTTTAATCCAAAACCTTCAAATACAAATCCAACCCAAAAACTCAACCATAACACACCATACCACTATCAAAACGAAGACAATGACGAGGGGAAGAAACTTACCAACTTATCTTCGAGCAATCCGGCTCCTAGGACGAGCCTCCATCAATTTGCTCATCAAAGGGAAAGGGGAAGGGTTTGGGGTGAGAGAGAGGCGTGAGTAGGAGAGGAGAGGAGAGAAATGGATTCCAAAATGACGGAACCCCGAGTCCAACTGGTATATATAACAAAAGTGCCCCAAAATACCAATACCTTCACAAATACATCATGATTCGTTAAAAATCATCTGTTTTCAGAAACTCTCTCTCCAACATCAAATCCCCATACTGGCCCCAACATAAGGTACCCCGGACACCAAGTCCCACTAAAAACCCAACTCATAGGTTTTCCACAAAAATGGGAATACAATCTCAACCTTTGGGTTCAACGATCCCAAATGCCCGATTTAACAACCTCGGGAGACGCAAAACCGCAATTAATTCCTAATTGCCATAATCAAAATCCATCAAGGATTATTACTACACCGGGATTAACACCATTAATCTCCGGACATCACAATTATCCCTCACTAATAAAATTTCGTCCTCGAAATTACACCGGTGTACTCCACGTAACACCAGGACTACACAAACAAAACAAGGCCACAACCTCGATTCTGGACCACATTAGAATCTAATTAACAACCGCGAGAACACCCACCTCGCACCAAGCTCTAAAATAGAGCAAACGCTAAGATCAATACAAACCCGAAAGATAACAACATACCTCGACGTGAATCGTCCCAGAAGTCAGTCCACCATGACTGAAAATCAACCAAACCTTCCTTGGTCCCGACATAGATATCACTCCGTGATATTCATCACTTGCCCACTGTGGGGTCCTCTTTACTTAATCCATTATGTATCATGTTAACATACATATGTGAGTCTGAATTAAGTAATAACATGCACTGATTAAGAGTATCTTACTAGTTAAGTTGTTACAGATGTACCAAATCCCTAGTACAAAAACCAACTAACTTTGTTTTCTACATATACATTACATGTAAAATTAACAACCTAAGCCAGTACAACTCCTATGCAGTGGTTCACCTCGCAGCGGAATAAGACTCACGATTCCCAAGTCTATGCAATCCTACAGAAACATTCACAAAACGTGAGTATAGATAAACAACTATCTTAGTGCGATATCAAAACACAATATCAATAACAATGATAAAGCACAATAAATCATCAAATGTGAATGTTCTGTCTCATGCATCCACAAATGCACCATGTCATGACATGTCTCAACAAGTACCCTATTATCACGAGACTAAAATGATATGCCTATTCCGCTCAATATGTCAGTGGAACCACCTCACTTCTTCATATTAGCAGCACATATCATAGTACCGTCCTCAAATGATAATAACCAGAGCATATACCCAAAAACCGGCGTATATCTATATATAGCATAACCGAGCATATACCCAAACCAGGCGTATATCTCTCTGTCACATAACCGAGCATATATCCAAACCAGGCATATATCTCTATGTCACATAACCGAGCATATATCCAAACCAGGCATATATCTCAAATACATAACCGAGCATATACCCAAACCAGGAGTATATCTCACATACATATGATACCCATGAATGTACAGGCATATGATACTACCAATCATATGATAATAACATAACTCAATTCATATGATATCAATCTCATAACATCATCACACAATATCTATACTCCGTACGTCAACACGTACCTGTACTGCGACACAAACGAGATAAATTAGGCGTCACTAGCTAAGTCCTCGTTGTCCCGTCCCCTGAGATGATGCTACAACAATGCCAACAATATATCATGTTATCATAGGCATTAAAATCAAATTCTACAAAAATATAACATTTTTTCAACTTTTCTACATCACCGATCGATCGCTACCAACACCGATCGATCGCCAAAACCTTCTGTCCCCTCGCGATCGATCGCTACAACTTGGCGATCGATCGCCACAATGCTCTGTTCATAGCGATCGATCGCGACAATTTCACCGATCGATCGCCACACATTTTCACCGCCTTAAAATTTGGCTTCTTTGGCGATCGATCGCCATACACGTACCGATCGATCGCCGATGCCCAGAAAGTTTAGAGCATGGCGATTTTCAAGCTTATCTCCATGGTTCTTCTCCTATAACTCAAATTGAACCATATCAACATGTTTCTTGCAATCCCTAGGAACATATTAACATGTTTCTAACATCATAGATTCCAAATAAGAGTACAGAAACATGATACAATTCTTCACATGAACATTGGATATTTTACTTCACATATGCAACACCAATGACATAATTCAAGTGTAAAGCTATGAATTCCTTACCAAGATGTGAAGAAATCACTTCACCCAACTTCCTAGCTCAAATCACAAGTGAAAAACCAAGCTTCAACTAATAAATCTCTAAGGGTTTGGAGAGGAGCTTTGTAGAGATTTTGAGGTGAAAGTGGTGTAGTATGTGAGTTCCCCTTAAGTCACTTGATATAGATCCTTAGCTCCCTAATTCACTTGCTATCATGTCATTTAGAGGTAATTACATGTTAAGTAACATGTACATGAATTGAAATTCAAATGCAAATACAACTCCAAATCACATGACATTCACATGCATAATCAAATGCCTCCTAGTTCATGACTTGATATGTTATTGAATCATTGTACACCATGTTTCATTCCTTGCCCTTGCCATATATCATTTCATACATGTATTATTTCATTCTTGGTTCCACCCGAACCCTCAATATCATACCGCCAATTGATATAATTACACCATAATCATATCACACGTGTATACAACAAATCGAGGCATTACAATTCTCCCGTACTAAATGAATTCCGTCCTCAAAATTAGGCTGCCTATACAAACATCATAATACATGCGTCATCTCAGCACATATATGATATATGGAACATAAGAAATATGAATAAATCACATATCAACATACCAGAAAACAAATCTGGATACTGTTGCATCATATGCTGCTCCGTCTCCCACGTTGCCTCTTCGACACCCCTTCTGTCCCACTGTACCTTCACCATAGGAATCACTTTATTACGCAACCTACGTTCAGCTCGATCCAAGATCATAACCGGTCGTTCCTCATACGACACATCTGTATCCAACTGTACATCAGGTAACTGTAAGACATGACTCGGATCTGGTTCATACTTCCTCAACAGTGAAACATGAAAAACATCATGAATACTACTCAAGGCCGGTGGTAGTGCTAAGCGATATGCCAACGTACCAATACGTTTCAATACCTCATACGGACCAACATACCGTGGAGACAATTTTCCACGCTTACCAAACCGTACTACACCTTTAAAAGGTGAGATCTTTAAGAACACACGGTCACCAACTTGAAATTCAAGTGGTCTACGTCGCTTATTGGCATAAGCAGCCTGTCTATCCTGAGCAGCTTTAAGTTTCAATCGAATTAACTTCACTTTCTCTTCCATTTCATGAATCATATTCGGTCCATGTAAGGAAGACTGATCCACATCATCCCAATACAATGGCGATCTACATCGTCGCCCATACAAAGCCTCAAATGGTGCCATCTGTATACTAGACTGATAACTGTTGTTATATGAAAATTCTACTAATGGCAACGACTCTTGCCAAGAGGTATCAAACTCTAATACACAGGCACGCAACATATCCTCAAGCGTCTGTATCGTACGCTCTGTTTGTCCATCTGTCTGAGGATGATATGCTGTACCATCCTTCTTCTTAACAAATAAAACCGGAGCACCCCAAGGCGATACACTAGGACGTATGTACCCCTTGTCCAATAAGTCTTGCAATTGAGTTTTCAACTCTTTCAATTCAGTTGGTGCCATCCGATAAGGAGCCCGTGAAATTGCAGAAGTACCCGGTATCAAATCAATACCAAATTCCACTTCTCGACTCGGCGGGAATCCAGGTATCTCATCTGGAAACACATCCGCATATTCTGCAACCACTGGTATCTCCTCTACTTTTCTTTCTCTTTTCTGTTCATTTACATCAAGGGTGTGATGACCAGGGATTATAGGTGTTAATCCCGGAGTATTAATAATCCCTAAAGTGGTTTTACGTGGCGATTTGAAATTTAAGAGAGGTGTTGGGCCTTCTGGGCTCGTTTATTTGGGCAGTTGGGATCGTTGGATCCAGAGGTTGAGATTGTATTCACATTACGGTGTAAAACCTAAGAGTTGGGTTTTTGATGTGTCTCGGAATCTCGGGTGCTATGTGAGCACCGGTAGGGGATTTTGGAGTTAGAGAGAGAGTTTTTGAAAACAGATGATTTTTAAGGAATCATGATGTATTTGTGGGGCTATTAATTTTTCGGGGTATTTTTGCTATAAATACCATTTGAACCCAAGATTTTAAGAAAAAATTCATTTCAGCCCCAACTTTCTCCTCTCTCCCGCGCGCGCCCCTTTTCCCGTCACCTCCCCTGCCCCGCCGTTTCAGGCGCTCCGCCAGCCGCCGTCCGGCCGCCGATCGGTACGTGCGACCTACCCACGGCTTCGTCTCGACGAGGCGCTCCTTTCCCCTCTGTCAATTGAAAGTTTCATCGCGATTTGAGGTCGAATTTTGAGAAAGAGCGGCGATCCCCAATTTTTAGGGTTCATCGGATTTCGTCCGATTTTGCTTCCGATTTTCGTGGGTAACGTTCCTTACCCCTTTTCCATGCTTGTGATGTACTTCCTTGCCTTATTGTGAATTATTGTTTCGAATTTCCCCAATTTCGTAGGGTTTAATTTTCGAATTATTGGGGGTTTTTGGCAAAGGTGATGATTCTTGCCATTGATGGTTTAATTCACATCTTAGGTGTATTATGATGCTTAAGTGGGATCGAATTAAGATGTTATGGTTCGAATTTGAAGAATTGTTAGAGTTGGGATTTAAAGGCTTGTTTGGGTTCGATTTTAAGGGGGTTGAGTTCGAAAATGGGGAGTTTTTGTCAAGGGATGTTGATTCTTGCTTGGATAGCTTAATTGGCATTTTAGATAAATTATGGTATTTTATTGGGTTCGAAATTGTGAGATTAAGGTTCGATTTTTGTAGGGCATTCTTGAACAAATTTCGATTGTCTCATTTATTTCCTTCCCTGCATGTACCCTGCCCCGGGTCTTTTAAGAGGATAATTGTCGTGTATTGACAATGTTGTGAGGGATATGGGTGTGCTTGAGCATAGGTTGCATGTTCGTAAATAATGGTGAATTGTTTATCGTGTTAGCACATCATTCCTCGGGGCATGGAACTCGAGCAAGGCTTGGCTCGGACTTCGGAGATTTAAGGTACGTGCGACGTACGAGCATTACTATATATATGTGAAATGCATAAGGTGTTTTTGATTTCATTGAATGTTTTGTGTATGGTTATACATATATGTTGATATAGCCAAGGAATGACCCAAATCTTGATATCGCAGCTTGTAGCGTGCGTGACACTAGAGTATGATGACTCTTACATGATATAAGGGGTACTGGGTTTATATGACTATATTATGAGACATTTGAGATGTCTAGGTTTGTAGAATCATGTATTCTTCGTGAGACATTGAGATGTCTAGGTTCGTAGAATCATGTATTCATTATGAGACATTTGAGATGTCTAGGTATAATGGAAAGCGAGATTATGAAATCAATATTAGATATTGATATATCTATATTTGCATATATATGAACTTGGAATCATTCATTCTTGATATTTGAGAATCAGGCATGCGATGTGTAAATCAATGTGTTGATTTACTGATTTATGAGATTTGATGAGTTTGATGTTGTGAGAACAGGGACAGTACACGGAATCCCGGATGAGGATGTTGCCATCCAGGGAGTATCATTTAAATTCATTAGTATTTACTTGTGTTGTAAATTATGAATTTCATTATTATGATTATGGGATTTTGTGTATTGGTATGCTCACCCCGTTGGGGGCTGTCTCTGTTGGGACAGGTGGACAGGTACATCGATGGCTATGGAGCTGAGCTCGAGCTGTTGATTTGAGGTACTCCCAGGATCGTGGTACCAGGGCTTGATGGAGCACGGTATCGTATAGAGTACCTATATATACACCTGAGGATTTATACATATTCATGATGCTCGCATGTGAGCACGATTATACTTGTATATGGATTGTATATAAAGGCATGAGCCTTTCTCTCTTTCATTTAAGGTTGCATGCAATTAGGTTGAATTGCTAGAATGATATGAGAGTCATTGGTGTATTATGTGGGTGTTGGAACCCACTTTTGTTGACATATGTGTGGTGTCTTCCCTGGCTGGGAATCTACTTGTATTACTGCTTTCTGTTGAGTATTATGTGTTCCCTGGCCGGGAATTTTGTTATGTGTTGTACTCTTTTTTTGGGATAGCTCTATTTATGGGGAGACTCTGCCCAAATTTTTATAAAAGTTTACAATGTGAAAAGTGGCACCAAGGGGTTGGTAAAGGGCAAACATATGAGTCTTTCATTGACAGGCAATGATTAAGTATCATCAGAGCTTCCCGATTGACATTTTATAGAAAGCATGTACCACACATAGTGGTTAATACACTAATCAAGGTTTTAAGGGCTTGGGGTCCTTACATTAGTGGTATCAGAGCAGTGGTTGCTCATTGGGGCTGTTAAGGGCCTAGGAAGTTATTGATAGCACATATTTATGCATGATGGCATTAATGTTGTATGACATAGCAAATTGTTTATGTGCTCTTATGATATGAAAAGTGGTATTGCTAACCATTGTGGTTGCAGGAATCGTGTGGAACACGATAGGATGACATTTATGGGGATGTCTGGCACTCCGTGTATTATGTGCCAAGGAAGCTGGTTTTAAGAAAATCCGGTAAAGGGATATTTCCGAGGTAACATGTACTTTACGTTGTCTTGTTGACACATGATGAATGCAAAGTGGTGCATTAAGGTTATGGTATATGTTATTGTGCATTGTTTTTGCATATGTATGTTGTGAAATATAAGAGGTGTATTTCACGAGTCAAAGTTATCTTAGTAAGGATTTTAATGGCTTACACTAAAGTCCATATGAAGCGAGGAAGGATTCCGCTTATATGGAGTGGTGAGAAGCATTGAAATGCACTATTGATATTTCACGAGTCCAGGTTATCCTAGTGAGGATTTCAATGCTTGCGCTAAGGTCCATATGAAGCGAGGTAGGATTCCGCTTATATGGAGTAGTGAGAAGCATTGAAATACACTACTGATAAGTGACTCAATTCGAGGTTTATTGATAGCGATGGTTCATTCCGCTATATCTATTGGCGATGGTTCATTCCGCCAGGTGTATTGATAGCAATGGTTCATTCCGCTATATCTATTGGCGATGGTTCATTCCGCCAGGTGTATTTATAGCGATGGTTCATTCCGCTATATCTATTGGCGATGGTTCATTCCGCCAGGTGTATTGATAGCGATGCCTCTTTCCGCTACTATGTGGACGATGATTCATGCTCAGGGTATAGCGAGGTTTCATGCCACTTATTATCTGACGAGGTGTCATACCGTCGATTCTATAGCGAGGGATCTTGCCGCTATGTACTCAGCACAAGATTTTTGCCGCCTTCGAGCGATGGGTGCTGATTACGCACTATTATTGAGCGACGGAGACAGGTATGACGCTATATCACTAGCGATGAGGTATGAGATATTGCTATTTTAGTAGCTTTATTGTAGCTGGCATGCATTGATATACATGTTTTATTATGCCTATTTTACTAGCATGATAGTGGATGACATACGCTGATGTACATGTATCGTCACTAGTGGGCAATGTTTTAGATGCCATGAGTTGGCATGTGTCGTCACGGGATGACGATGACGATGGTGTAGGAGATGTCTTATTAGACATGCATCATCGTTACGATGATCGATGCGTTGAGTATACGTATTCTGTGGTATGCCTTGGGTGCCAGTACCGAGCACAAGGTGGTGTGTGCGACACCGATTGACGTGACCCTTATACCGAGCGGGTTGCTCGAGGAATGGTTGGATGCGCTGTACATGTGATTGCACCGCAGCTTATGTTTGGGGTGATCATATTACGAGTGGTGATACCCTTGAGGTATGCTCGTTGGAATGGCTTTTGGCCATGTGATTTGACGACAGGAGTAATCATGGAGGAAATTACTCGCTTTCTGTCGATGTGACATGTGGTAGACATGATCACACCACCCTTGAGGGTGTAGGATGGGTCCTAAGGGAGTAGGATCAGGTTATGTTAAGTACATAGGGACATTGGAGTGTCCAGGGTGTATCGGCATTGAGGAATGTTGGATAAAGACCCACTACTCTATTGAGTTTTCCTCCCGTAGTATGTTATACCATGTGGAAACGTCCGTCTTGTTGGTAGGTTTGAGGTAAACCTAAAGAGGCAGAGACTAGGTTGTCTGCCGCGTGTGTGTAGCACCATGATGGGCTTGCTAGAGCCGTTACACTGCTCGTTAGAACCAAGTTTGGCAAATCGTAAGGTGATGCGATGTGGATTGTGGTGGACTCTAGTAGTCACCATGTCATTGAGGTTAAGGTTGTTCATGCCTCACTGAAACGTGTATACGTTTATGTTTAATCTTGGAGACTTGTCTGGGACAGCTCAGGATGTTGGAGTACCAACAAGAGAGTCATCAGGTCGTTATTGACTCAATCTAAGGGAACCCGTGTATTAGGGATACAATGGGTGTTATTATATCCAGTTTTTCCGAACGATGGTTCGAGACTTGTGGATCTCGAGTTCAATGGCTCTTCCCTTACGAGGAAGGAGGTAGTATTATACCTATTTGGGAATCTTTGAAAGATTCGGTAAGTTGGTACAAGTGGTGTTGATTTTGGGAATCACACCGTGTATTGTTAATCGTCGATTTTCATCCTCCACTGAGTAAGGAATGACTCAGAATTGACGGTTGTGTTTGGGGCTTAGGGATATGTGGTAGATACCCGAGCCGAGTGCATTGAGTATGCATGCGATATCAGTGCTTAGGCAGGTATACCGGTGAGTATACGGATGCCAGTTATTGATTTCCTCCCTGTTAAGCATAGAGTTATGCTATTTTAGGAGGGTTAAATCTCTGATGAGATATGGAACACCTTGAGATTGAGAATCTCCATGGCGCGATGATTATGAGGGATAATCGTGAAGATAGTTGACTCCCTTGAGGAAGGATTTTCTTGTGAGGGTTAAGGTATTTCCCTTATTGGTGTTTTCCTTCGAGTTATGCGACAGCCTTCCCAAGTTTGGATTGTTAAATCCGAGGATTTTCAAGGGATGGCAGGATTTCGGATTGGTTGAGTGTCGCTGACGACACAAGCGTTGAGGATGCAATGGGTTTATTGCATGCCCCTTAAGAATTTTAAACTCTGCGGAGTCTCGGTTGTTATTTATGATCAGGACGTGATTCTTGGAACATCCGTAAGTGGACATCTTGCGAGATGTCTTTCGTTTTAAATTTGTGGCCGTGAGTTGCCCAAATTAAGTTGCAATGAGGCGACTACTCCTTCGATGGAGGAAGTTTGAAAGTGGAAACCAGGTTTGATATGTGTACACCGTGGTTGTACTAGTGTTTCCCTCGTAACGATGTATGTTAGACATCGTAAGTCATAGTAAAATATCATTGGATGATATCTACGATAGAATCAAGAGCGATTCGAATCCTTGCAGTTTCAGTTGACTAACTGCTTTTGGACTGTTAGCGTTGAGTTGTGCTGACGCTCTTTGACGTTATGATGGATTTGGAAGTCTATTCCACTCCAGAGTTTGACACGAGGTCAACGTTCTTACGGTTGAGGTGTCATTCAGGATGTGTTCGTACTGTTGTATTAGAACGAAGGATGACTGTCTGATCTACAGTCGTAAGTATCAGTTGTTTCGCAGTCATGAGGGACTGACTTTTGGGATGACCCGCATCGAGGTACGTTTTACCTCTTGGGTGATATGTTGGTTTGGTATGTCGCTCTGTTTCAGAGTTAGATGAGAGGTAAGTATCCTCGCGTTTATTAATACGATTCTGATATGGTCAGGAATCGAGGTTATGGCTTCATGTTGTTGTGCAGCCTGGGTGTTACGTGATACACCAGTGCTAATTTCGAGGACGAAATTCTTTTAGTGGGGGATATTGTGATGACCAGGGATTATAGGTGTTAATCCCGGAGTATTAATAATCCCTAAAGTGGTTTTACGTGGCGATTTGAAATTTAAGAGAGGTGTTGGGCCTTCTGGGCTCGTTTATTTGGGCAGTTGGGATCGTTGGATCCAGAGGTTGAGATTGTATTCACATTACGGTGTAAAACCTAAGAGTTGGGTTTTTGATGTGTCTCGGAATCTCGGGTGCTATGTGAGCACCGGTAGGGGATTTTGGAGTTAGAGAGAGAGTTTTTGAAAACAGATGATTTTTAAGGAATCATGATGTATTTGTGGGGCTATTAATTTTTCGGGGTATTTTTGCTATAAATACCATTTGAACCCAAGATTTTAAGAAAAAAATTCATTTCAGCCCCAACTTTCTCCTCTCTCCCGCGCGCGCCCCTTTTCCCGTCACCTCCCCTGCCCCGCCGTTTCAGGCGCTCCGCCAGCCGCCGTCCGGCCGCCGATCGGTACGTGCGACCTACCCACGGCTTCGTCTCGACGAGGCGCTCCTTTCCCCTCTGTCAATTGAAAGTTTCATCGCGATTTGAGGTCGAATTTTGAGAAAGAGCGGCGATCCCCAATTTTTAGGGTTCATCGGATTTCGTCCGATTTTGCTTCCGATTTTCGTGGGTAACGTTCCTTACCCCTTTTCCATGCTTGTGATGTACTTCCTTGCCTTATTGTGAATTATTGTTTCGAATTTCCCCAATTTCGTAGGGTTTAATTTTCGAATTATTGGGGGTTTTTGGCAAAGGTGATGATTCTTGCCATTGATGGTTTAATTCACATCTTAGGTGTATTATGATGCTTAAGTGGGATCGAATTAAGATGTTATGGTTCGAATTTGAAGAATTGTTAGAGTTGGGATTTAAAGGCTTGTTTGGGTTCGATTTTAAGGGGGTTGAGTTCGAAAATGGGGAGTTTTTGTCAAGGGATGTTGATTCTTGCTTGGATAGCTTAATTGGCATTTTAGATAAATTATGGTATTTTATTGGGTTCGAAATTGTGAGATTAAGGTTCGATTTTTGTAGGGCATTCTTGAACAAATTTCGATTGTCTCATTTATTTCCTTCCCTGCATGTACCCTGCCCCGGGTCTTTTAAGAGGATAATTGTCGTGTATTGACAATGTTGTGAGGGATATGGGTGTGCTTGAGCATAGGTTGCATGTTCGTAAATAATGGTGAATTGTTTATCGTGTTAGCACATCATTCCTCGGGGCATGGAACTCGAGCAAGGCTTGGCTCGGACTTCGGAGATTTAAGGTACGTGCGACGTACGAGCATTACTATATATATGTGAAATGCATAAGGTGTTTTTGATTTCATTGAATGTTTTGTGTATGGTTATACATATATGTTGATATAGCCAAGGAATGACCCAAATCTTGATATCGCAGCTTGTAGCGTGCGTGACACTAGAGTATGATGACTCTTACATGATATAAGGGGTACTGGGTTTATATGACTATATTATGAGACATTTGAGATGTCTAGGTTTGTAGAATCATGTATTCTTCGTGAGACATTGAGATGTCTAGGTTCGTAGAATCATGTATTCATTATGAGACATTTGAGATGTCTAGGTATAATGGAAAGCGAGATTATGAAATCAATATTAGATATTGATATATCTATATTTGCATATATATGAACTTGGAATCATTCATTCTTGATATTTGAGAATCAGGCATGCGATGTGTAAATCAATGTGTTGATTTACTGATTTATGAGATTTGATGAGTTTGATGTTGTGAGAACAGGGACAGTACACGGAATCCCGGATGAGGATGTTGCCATCCAGGGAGTATCATTTAAATTCATTAGTATTTACTTGTGTTGTAAATTATGAATTTCATTATTATGATTATGGGATTTTGTGTATTGGTATGCTCACCCCGTTGGGGGCTGTCTCTGTTGGGACAGGTGGACAGGTACATCGATGGCTATGGAGCTGAGCTCGAGCTGTTGATTTGAGGTACTCCCAGGATCGTGGTACCAGGGCTTGATGGAGCACGGTATCGTATAGAGTACCTATATATACACCTGAGGATTTATACATATTCATGATGCTCGCATGTGAGCACGATTATACTTGTATATGGATTGTATATAAAGGCATGAGCCTTTCTCTCTTTCATTTAAGGTTGCATGCAATTAGGTTGAATTGCTAGAATGATATGAGAGTCATTGGTGTATTATGTGGGTGTTGGAACCCACTTTTGTTGACATATGTGTGGTGTCTTCCCTGGCTGGGAATCTACTTGTATTACTGCTTTCTGTTGAGTATTATGTGTTCCCTGGCCGGGAATTTTGTTATGTGTTGTACTCTTTTTTTGGGATAGCTCTATTTATGGGGAGACTCTGCCCAAATTTTTATAAAAGTTTACAATGTGAAAAGTGGCACCAAGGGGTTGGTAAAGGGCAAACATATGAGTCTTTCATTGACAGGCAATGATTAAGTATCATCAGAGCTTCCCGATTGACATTTTATAGAAAGCATGTACCACACATAGTGGTTAATACACTAATCAAGGTTTTAAGGGCTTGGGGTCCTTACATTAGTGGTATCAGAGCAGTGGTTGCTCATTGGGGCTGTTAAGGGCCTAGGAAGTTATTGATAGCACATATTTATGCATGATGGCATTAATGTTGTATGACATAGCAAATTGTTTATGTGCTCTTATGATATGAAAAGTGGTATTGCTAACCATTGTGGTTGCAGGAATCGTGTGGAACACGATAGGATGACATTTATGGGGATGTCTGGCACTCCGTGTATTATGTGCCAAGGTAACTCCCTAATACACTTCCTCTACCCATGTTCACCCCGTTCTCGAACCACTGCACTGATACCACTAATGTGGGGTCCTCTTTACTTAATCCATTATGTATCATGTTAACATACATATGTGAGTCTGAATTAAGTAATAACATGCACTGATTAAGAGTATCTTACTAGTTAAGTTGTTACAGATGTACCAAATCCCTAGTACAAAAACCAACTAACTTTGTTTTCTACATATACATTACATGTAAAATTAACAACCTAAGCCAGTACAACTCCTATGCAGTGGTTCACCTCGCAGCGGAATAAGACTCACGATTCCCAAGTCTATGCAATCCTACAGAAACATTCACAAAACGTGAGTATAGATAAACAACTATCTTAGTGCGATATCAAAACACAATATCAATAACAATGATAAAGCACAATAAATCATCAAATGTGAATGTTCTGTCTCATGCATCCACAAATGCACCATGTCATGACATGTCTCAACAAGTACCCTATTATCACGAGACTAAAATGATATGCCTATTCCGCTCAATATGTCAGTGGAACCACCTCACTTCTTCATATTAGCAGCACATATCATAGTACCGTCCTCAAATGATAATAACCAGAGCATATACCCAAAAACCGGCGTATATCTATATATAGCATAACCGAGCATATACCCAAACCAGGCGTATATCTCTCTGTCACATAACCGAGCATATATCCAAACCAGGCATATATCTCTATGTCACATAACCGAGCATATATCCAAACCAGGCATATATCTCAAATACATAACCGAGCATATACCCAAACCAGGAGTATATCTCACATACATATGATACCCATGAATGTACAGGCATATGATACTACCAATCATATGATAATAACATAACTCAATTCATATGATATCAATCTCATAACATCATCACACAATATCTATACTCCGTACGTCAACACGTACCTGTACTGCGACACAAACGAGATAAATTAGGCGTCACTAGCTAAGTCCTCGTTGTCCCGTCCCCTGAGATGATGCTACAACAATGCCAACAATATATCATGTTATCATAGGCATTAAAATCAAATTCTACAAAAATATAACATTTTTCAACTTTTCTACATCACCGATCGATCGCTACCAACACCGATCGATCGCCAAAACCTTCTGTCCCCTCGCGATCGATCGCTACAACTTGGCGATCGATCGCCACAATGCTCTGTTCATAGCGATCGATCGCGACAATTTCACCGATCGATCGCCACACATTTTCACCGCCTTAAAATTTGGCTTCTTTGGCGATCGATCGCCATACACGTACCGATCGATCGCCGATGCCCAGAAAGTTTAGAGCATGGCGATTTTCAAGCTTATCTCCATGGTTCTTCTCCTATAACTCAAATTGAACCATATCAACATGTTTCTTGCAATCCCTAGGAACATATTAACATGTTTCTAACATCATAGATTCCAAATAAGAGTATAGAAACATGATACAATTCTTCACATGAACATTGGATATTTTACTTCACATATGCAACACCAATGACATAATTCAAGTGTAAAGCTATGAATTCCTTACCAAGATGTGAAGAAATCACTTCACCCAACTTCCTAGCTCAAATCACAAGTGAAAAACCAAGCTTCAACTAATAAAATCTCTAAGGGTTTGGAGAGGAGCTTTGTAGAGATTTTGAGGTGAAAGTGGTGTAGTATGTGAGTTCCCCTTAAGTCACTTGATATAGATCCTTAGCTCCCTAATTCACTTGCTATCATGTCATTTAGAGGTAATTACATGTTAAGTAACATGTACATGAAATGAAATTCAAATGCAAATACAACTCCAAATCACATGACATTCACATGCATAATCAAATGCCTCCTAGTTCATGACTTGATATGTTATTGAATCATTGTACACCATGTTTCATTCCTTGCCCTTGCCATATATCATTTCATACATGTATTATTTCATTCTTGGTTCCACCCGAACCCTCAAATCATACCGCCAATTGATATAATTACACCATAATCATATCACACGTGTATACAACAAATCGAGGCATTACACCCACGATGCTTGACACGCATCGTCATGATGTGGACCACTAGTATACAACAGTATACTCATAGAAAAAAAAGTCCGGTTCTCGCTTCCCCGTCCATCTCCTCCAAAGGAGAAGTTGCACCACTTGCAACCTGGATCAGGTAACCCACGGTCACCAATCCACACAAAACACATCACTACAGATGTCTACGTCCATGTGTTCCAAGAAATCCCATCTTGGCCCAAAACACACTATCGAGACTCTACCAGGCCTCAAGTTCCACCGTGGACATGCAAGACAAACAATTGCATTCCTACACACGTGTCAATCCTGACACTAACCAAACCTGAATCCCAGCCATCCCTCATATATCTTGGAATTCAACAATCCTAAAACAGGGAGGCTATCGAATCGACCAGCAAGAATTACCACGGTCCTAAAACACGATAAGCCCTCTCAAGGAAAGTCAAACGGGCCTCACGATTATTCCTCATAATACATCGTGCTATCGAGATTACCAATCTCAAATTGTCAAAATCTCCCACCGGAGATTCATCAAACCAAACACACTAAACCGACATTCAACAAGGAATGAAATAGAGTTGGTATTAGTATACACGCACGGGTATACAAGTCTGAGCACCAACACAACAGGCACACTCAAAGCAATAGACTCTGGTATCTCCAAACATACCCAAAGTCCCAAAACCTACTGCCAAACCTCGATTATTCTCACTCCACGGAGAATAGTGCTTGACAGTCTAAAACTAAAGGGTGTGATTTCAACGTCAATATCAAACAACCAAAGTAACGAATCTCCCAAAAGATTCAACCGGCAGGTATATCAATACCACCTTTCCCACAAGGATAGTGTCATGAATCCATGACCCTCCAACCTCGAACCACCGTCCGGAAAACTAGATATATACATACCAACATATATTTCGGGATCAAAATATGCAACTGGTTCAGAATAGTGCATCGAAGCCACTATTATCAAATCGAAACTCGTATACGCCATGTATACTCAATCAACGATGCCCTGTACTATTGCCATAGTACTCCACACTCGAGCATCACCCTAGAGACGTCTCCTCGAACGTCTCACTGGAAGTACGAAGCCATCACCTAGTCCAACACTAGTAGGGCTTACCCTGGTTGATTCACAATCAATCCTCAACAAATACCAGCTGTTCCATGGCAGTACAATTCAAATCTTTCCAAGAGAGAAAGTCAATATAGCAGTGTCACCCCACTAACTATAACTCGCAATTCCACTTGTAACTCCCGTTGCATTCCATATGCAAGGATGCTCAACCAGAGTTAACAACGACTTGTTGACACTCACGTTGGTATTACCCACAAAAATGAGTTGTCCCAATACAAGTCCCTCGAAACAAAAGACGTATAAACGTTCTCGTGAGGTATCCCATGCCTCAAACATCATGCCACATAGAGACTACGAGAGTCTACTAAAAGTCCTCATCTTATCATCATACGATTCACTGAACTCGAATCCAACGAGCAGTATAACGGCTATCAAAAGCACACTATAACATTGCCACGATATCTGGCTAACAAGCGCTGCCTCCAAAGGCTCATATCAAGCCTACCAACGTCTCATGCGTTCCACTCGGTATACCATACCGTATCATCCATTTAGAGTAGTGGGTCATCACCCAATATTCTCTAAAACTAATGCACAAAGGACATTCCGGTGTCCTTGCTCAGCTATGATGCAATCATAAACCATTAAGACTTATTCCACACCCTCAGGGTGGGTGTGATCATGCCTAACATACATCATAGTAACAAGCGAGTAGTTTCCTCGATGACTACTCTTACCACCCAATCATTTGGCCTTAGCCGAACCAGTGAGTATACCCAAAGGATATCATTACTCGAACAATATATACTTCGAATATGTGCTGCGGTACAATTCATGTACGGTGCACCCAATAATTCTTCGAGCAACCTGCTCGGCATAATGGTCTCGTCAACTAGTGACCCAGACACTACCATGTGCTCACCAAAGGCACTCGAACCATACAACCAAATACATAAACATAAATGTATTAATCATCAAAACGACGCTACACGTCTACATAGAACACCCGCTATGTCATCGTCATCTGGTGACGGCATATGTTAACATATGACACCCAATTAACATCGTCAACTCGTGACGGTATATGTCGATACACGACGTCCATAATCTCATCGTCAAGCACATGACAACATAAGTAAATCAACGCATGATATCCACAATAGTGCTAAATAAACAGTAATATGACGTACCTCATCGCTAACAATATAGCGGCATACCTGTCTCCGTCATCCAACAGTGGTACGCAATCAGCACCAATAGCTCGTAGGTGGCGTAATCCAGTGTCATGTACATAGCGGTATAACCCGTCGCTATAGAATCATCGGCATAATCCCTCGTCATAGAGTCAGCAGCATAAAACATCGCTATAAATATCCGGCGGCATGAACCATCACCAATAGAATAGCGGAATGAACCATCGCTATGAATACCCGGCGGCATAAACCATCGCCAATAGAATAGCGGAATGAACCATTGCTATGAATACCCGGCGGCATAAACCATCGCCAATAGAATAGCGGAATAAACCATCGCTATGAATATCCGGCGGCATAAACCATCGCCAATAGAATAGCGGAATGAACCATCGCTATGAATACCCGGCGGCATAAACCATTGCCAATAGAATAGCGGAATGAACCATCGCTATGAATATCCGGCGGCATAAACCATCGCCAATAGAATAGCGGAATGAACCATCGCTATGAATACCCGGCGGCATAAACCATCACCAATAGAATAGCCAATCCCTAGTCATTGTTATAGTAGTGTATTTTAATGCCCCTCGCTCAAATAAAACATGCGGTACTCCCACCCCTCGCTTTACACATAGGCGGCATAGAATAACCTCGCTTAAATGGACATGCGGCGCTCCCACCCCTCGCTTCACATTTTAGCGGCAAATATTCTTTTCTCACCTCATATGATAACCACGCTTCAATGTGACATGCGGCGCTCCCACCCCTCGCTTCACATTTTAGCGGCAAATATTCTTTCCTCACTGGTAGCGTTTATCGCGTACGCCCAAATTAACCCTCTCAAGTTAATAACAGTAATGAATATAGTAGCGTGAGTAGGGATCGATACCACGAGGAAGGTTATATCTTTGTGTTAACTTATGCAAACGAAAATAAAAAGGGGTTTTGAAGTCAAAGTAATAATACTACGATGCAAAATTAAACTAATATGCAAAATTATCTAGATGAATTAACTTATGAGAAAAGTGCGATTCTCGGTTTTCGGTTAACTTTACAATTGGCGTTTACTATCTCGATCATCGATCTTCACAAATGGTTCAATTTCCATATGAATATTCATCGTGGACGTTTAATCCAACAATCAAAGTCCTATCTCACCTTAAGTTTAGTTGAGTAGCCCAAGCGTTCTAGTTTAACCCTTATCACACAATCAATCAAAATACAAGCGATTAAGATTTAAATCGATGATAGCATGTGAACTAGTGAGATCGATGAAGCTAAACAACATAATCCAAGCGTCTATGTTTAATCTAGTCATTGTTTACCCTAAGAATTTAACAAACTCACAAACGGAATTTAATCAATCTTAGTTGCTTCGTAAATTAGAGGGATCAAACGATTCCGTATTTGATATCTAATTTAGCTTTAAATTGTATTAACAATAGCTAGGTGATCAATCCAACAATCATGCATAACAATTATGACAATCAAATCAAAAAAACAATTGATACTCAATGCAAATCAACAATCAAAACTTATCTCACAAGAATCGTAAACATCCAATGTATCGTTTTCCTCAACCGAGAATCACAAAAGTATTTAGCTACTCATAACTAGATTAACAATAACCAAAATTAATCTAAAAAACATCAAACTTATAGGAGAAGAAAGAGTTACTAAAAGGGATCACGATTCCGGCTTGTCGATTCCGGTTCCGTTCTTCGTTGTTCTTGAAGAAAACTTGAAAGAAAATTAATCTAAAATCTCAAATTATTCTAAGAGTCTGAAAAACTATCAAAATATGCTGCTAATGAGGCTTAGTCTCGAGTTTTAGGGTATGGGAGTGATAAATATGGGATACAATCTTTTAAACATGGTAAAAGACTCAATTTCCAAATTTCCGGACTCCTCGGCGATCGATCGCCTGATGTGTGGCGATCGATCGCGAGGCTTTTAGTTTTCAGAAAAACCCTTGAGGCGATCGATCGCTATAAAGTGGCGATCGATCGCCGAGCTCCAGTAGACTTTGGCGATCGATCGCCACTTCTTCGCGATCGATCGCTGGCTCTTCAATTTTGATGCAAATGTTTCTGTCCATAGGCGATCGATCTCCTCTTCGTGGCAATCGATCTCCTCCTTCAAAATTACATTTTTGCCCTTTTCTTGATCAACTTTTAGTCCTTGTCATGTCCATGTCTCTTCTTGGTCTTTACACATCGTTTTTAGCTCGTTTTCTTCGATTGTACCTACAATTACACAAATATACGATTAGGTAGCATACGTATCAAATTATCTATCAAAACCCACCAAATCGTAGACAATTAAGCACTAAAGATGTCTCTATTTCTAGTCACATCAAACTCCCCCATACTTACTCTTTACTCGACCTCGAGTAAACAAATAAAACTACAATATTTTTGGTTGGCTCATAGGTTCATAACAAAGAAACTTGTCCTCACTTTAATGCCTCAACAATTTTAACATGCATAATAATGAACGGCGGTGAAAAGTTAACAGTGGAACAAGTTCAATCCCTAAACATTTCGTACCCAACGAAGTAGTGAACGTGTGTGTGTGGTCATAAACAAGTGTTGTGTACAAATTATAGATCCAAAATATGCAAAGCCATAATAGTTCAAGTCATACACTAACACAAGTATAAGCTCACTTGCACACTCTTCTCCACTATCTTAGCTACTTTGCAAACATAAATCAAGTAGGTCTTTATTAGTTTGTAGCTTGGCCTAGGTATTGGCTTATGAAAGAAAGGGTAAGGATATTCAAACAAGAGAGTATGATGAAATGCACACTAAAAGCTTCTCTTCTTGTATGAATTTTTCAACTTTGTTTTTTTTTCACAAGGTTTATTTCAACACTTTTCTTCTTTTGTGCCTTGGCTCCCCTTGGAGTCATATTTTTATCTATTTTTTCAAGGCATCCCTTTTTCTTTCATGTATTCCATTCTTTTGACAATTAAGCTCACAAATATACTTCAAAGATTCCCAAGTGCATTTGAATGAAATACATCATACTCCCTTAAAAGGTATGGGTTAAAATAACATTTAGGCTTAAAGGGTAGGATGATAAGCTAGTCAAGAAATGTTGAATGGGGGTCTTTAGTATGCTTAGCATACTACCATTCTTTTACATTTAAGGCTCAAAATAGGTACTAGAGAATGATTTTGTTTACATGGTAGGCTTGAAAGGCTCAAACGCATCAAAGATTGCCTATATCACTTTCATGCTTGCAAGTAGTCTAGACATACGCCTCAAAGAGTATGTAGTTAAGTTCTAGCATGTATTAGAGACTTCTTAAGACTATCACAAAGTTCACATAATCTTCACTAAGTTATGCACACTTCACAAGTCATGACAATAATGTGCTCAAAATATTCAACTTACTAAGTTAAAGTACACTTTGTGTTGGGTTTTGGAAACCCGAATAATCTTGGTTTTGATGTTAACAAAACTTGTTATTGTGTTGCTAACATATTTCATCAAGTGTGCAGTTCATATCATAATTAAGAGCTTGATGAATTACAAAGAAGTAGCTTGAAAATATCAAGCTGGACCAAGTCTGAAATCCTGGCAGAGCGGATTGTTTCGATCATATCTCATAGCTCAAATATCGAAATGGCGTGCTTCCAAAGAGATTGAACAGCCAACTCAAAATACTAAAAGTCATATTTCACAACAGATCGGCTAGTTCAAATGTTATCAAGGAGAAAAGACGCCTGCAAGATCGAGCTGAACCGCGAAGAAACAGCAAGCTGTTTCAGCAAGCAACTGTCAGTCTGGTGGCCATAACTCTTAGATCGCTTATCGGAACGGAACGATTCAGTATGGGTTGGAAAGCTAAGACAAAGATCTACAAGTTATCTTTGGAAGTGAAAGACTGAATCGGACGTTACGATGGCCAAAAAGCTTCTGCAAGTCACGCCATGTGACGCCTGTAAGATCGAGCTGTTACAGCAAAGTACCTGTCAGTCTGGTGGGCATAACTCTTAGCTCGCTTATCGGAACGGAACGATTCAGTATGGGTTGGAAATCTAAGACAAAGATCTACAAGTCATCTTTGGAAGTGAAAGACTGAATCGGACGTTAAGATGGCCAAAAAGCTTCTGCAAGTCACGCCATGTGCTGCTGCATCCAGCAAACAGATAGCAGGAGCATTGCCTCGTATTTCAAGCATAACTCTCTCATACAAACTCGAAATCAAGAAATTCTTGATTCCGTGGAAAGCTAAGAGAAAGGGCTACAACTTTCATGTGGATCACTTTGCCCATAAATCAAAGAATCAAGAGTTACAAGCAACAGATCGAAGAGAAAGTTTATCAATCTGTTTTTTGTATCAAGCTGACTTGTCCAGACCAGACCAGCAGACCAGACCGAACCAAACCAGCAGACCAGACTGAACCAGAACAGCAGACCAGACAGCAGACCAGACCAGACTGAGCCAGACCAGCAGATCAGACCAGCAGACCAGACTAGTCCGGTCCGAAATACAAACAGCCCAGAAACCAGAATATGACCGTTGCAAGCTCGGGAATAGTGCAGAACCTTTTCCAACGGGCATATTCTTGTGTCTAACGTATATATCATTACTTGGGCTATATATACATGATTTGGAAGCTCAATAACAGCTGATTGAAGATCAATCCAAGCATTCCAAAGCAAACCCACTTGGGATTCAATTGGGGAACTTCAAATACAAAAGTTGCTAAATGAAGAGCACTCCTCAAACCTTTGGCACCTCTTACCTTGCTATATCAGATTCATTATGGAATCATTTGTGCCTTTGTATTCACTCTATTCATTGTATTTGTGAGCTAAAATAGAAGAGTGAATACCATTGTAACGGTTGATGATATCACAACCGATGAGAGGTCTTTGTATGTGAGACACTAAAGAACATACATAGTTGAGTTGCTAGGAGTTCTAGTTGGATGGAGAATTCCCAACTGGATCGGGTTTGTACAACGGGATTGTATAAATCAAAGTCTTCTAGTGGAATCCTTCCATGAGGTGGAAGAAGGGGAGACGTAGAAGGATTACACCACCTTCGAACTTCCATAAACAAATGCTTGTTTATTTATTTTAATTGCATATCTTTAAAATGCCTTTCAAATGTTTAATCGGTTTTAGAGCGGGTTATGTCGAGTGTCTTCCGCTCGATTTTGTAATCGAACTCGATATAATCTCTCGGTGCATTAATTCAAGAACACGAGCTATTGAAGCTCAAGTTGGTTGAACTCGGGTGTGGAATGGCAACCCACCCCCGGAATCGATCCTGACACTTTGCATTAGAGTTCAAAACGTTCCAAAGTTAACAACTCACCTATGTTCAAAAGCATGCATGATATCAATTAGGTTTCATCATGGGCTAGTGATTCTAAGCATGTGTTCATTACTAACTATGAGCTCAAAATTTTCAAATTTTCGATTTTTTTGTATTTTTGTAATAAGAAAAACAATAACACACTACTAATCCCTCCCCCATACTTAAATCTTACATTGTCCCCAATGTAAGGCAAAAATACAAGAAAAGAGAAAAGTCTAACTACTAAAGCAATAAAAATAAAAGGGTAAAAGGGAAACTAACTCCCCTTGGGTTGCCTCCCAAGCAGCGCCTCTGTTTAACGTCGGTGGCCCGACGCCAGTTCATTAATCACGTGATGCTTGGTGGATGATGCGATGTCGCTCTATCCTTCTTCTTCCACCTCAATATCTTCTTAAGTCTCTTGAACTTTGGTTTGTTTGCCTTTGAGTGGGTGTCCTCAGTCCTTTTTTCTCCTTCAACATATGTTGCTTGCTTTGGTCGATCCGGAGGGTGCTTCTTTTCAATGGTATGATCCTGCAAGTGAGAAGAGCGAGAGTCAGCAGTATCATGAATATATAAAGCAGCAATAGTATGAACAGTATGCACAGGATGAGAATCCATACCTCCGTTATCATCAAGGCCATCAGTAGCCTTTCCCATCTCCCACAATTCATCATTATCAAAATCAGAAGCATATGCATCATTTATATCAGTAGCGTAACTAGAATGCTCGTGAGTTTTAATGGGTTCATAGATATTAAATTTTGCAATTTCACCATTAGACTCTATTGTTAACAGGCCGCTCCTCACGTCGATCACGGATTTTGATGTTTTCAAGAATGGTCTCCCTAAAAGAATGGGGCTAGATGGATCACCATTTTCCATGTCTAAAACATAGAAATCGGCGAGGAAGACCAAATTCTCTACATGCACAAGTATGTCCTCTACTATCCCGCTAGGTATAACCGTGGACTTATCAGCTAATTGAATCACAGTGTTATTTCTGTTCAAAGGTCCAGGTTTCAGTTGAGTGTAGGTTGAGTAAGGCATGACATTAATGGAAGATCCTAAATCGAGCATTGCCTTCTCAATTCTAGTGGTTCCTATCACACAGGGAATAGAGAACATACCAGGGTCCTTGCATTTTGTGGGAATGTTTCTTTGGATGACCGCCGAAACATTCTCACCTAGTTTGATCTTGGGGCACCCTTTGTGTTCCTTGTTCTTACCTGCTTTCCAAACTTCCTTCAAAAATCTCGCACATCGAGGTATCTTCATCATGGCATCATGTAGTGGAGCGTTTGCCTCACATCGTCGGAAAGTCTCGTAGAGTTCCTTGATATCCTCATCTTTCCTATTTTCCTTAAAAGCAAGGGGGAATGGGGGTTCAATTTTATATTCAGAAAATTTAGGGAACTTACCCCGTGGTTCCTCCTCTATGGGCTCTTCAACGTCCTTCTCCATATCCTTCATCTCTTCTTGCATGAGTGGTATCAGTACCACATTCTCCTCAGCTGTATCTTCGCTCATCTTCAAAGTGATAGCGCTCACTTTCTCCCTGGGGTTCACCTCCGGTTGTGACGGGAGAGTGTTTGATCTTTGAGACTCAATGCGTTGTTGCCATCTGACCCATTTGAGTAGTCAAGCTTTGGATGCTTGCTCTTGTCTCCTGTTGAAATTTTAGAGATCCATTAGCAAGTTCCTTAACAATATTTTCTAAATACTCACCAGGTGTTGGGGTTGGAATGGCTTGTTGTGGCCTTTGGAATGGTGGCTTATATGGTGGTGGGTGTTGTTGCATCTGTGGCTCATTTTGATTCCCATATCTCAAATTTGGATGATCTCGCCATCCTGGGTTGTAAGTGCTAGAATAGGGATCATACTTCCGTTGTGGTTGTCCCAGAAATCCGCCTGCCGAATTTACTTCCTCAAATGAAGGTTCTTGAAGTTTGGGGCAAGCGTCAGTTGGATGACTCGGTAGTGCACAAATTCCACATACCTTAGCACTTTGTCCCATTCCGATCGCAAGTTGTTTCACAATACCTGTTAAATCAATCAATTGTTGTTCGAGGCTAGAAACATTTACCTCGCCTTGCTTCCTAAGTTTATGGTCCGATCGAGCAGTTCCAAACTGTTGAGAGTTGGCTGCCATGTTCGCAATCAAGTGTCTTGCTTCCGTTGGCGTCTTATCTACAAATGCTCCTCCACTAGCAGCGTCCACCAAATTCCTGTCATTTGGCAAAAGACCCTCATAAAAATATTGAATCAGTAAATGTTCACTTATCTGATGTTGAGGGCATCTTGCACAAAGCTTTTTGAAGCGCTCCCAATATTCATGCAGTGATTCCTCTTGGAGTTGTCTAATGCCGTATATTTCTTTGCGGATATTCGTCGCTCTTGATGCAGGAAAGTATTTCTCCAAGAAGGTTCTTTTCATCTCGTTCCATGTAGTGATGGATCCAGAAGGTAAATAGAAGAGCCAATCTTTAGCCGCGTCCTTCAAAGAGAACGGAAAAGCATGTAATTTGATTTGTTCCTCGGTTATTCCAGTCGGCTTCATTGTGGTGCACACTACATGGAATTCCATCAAATGCTTATGCGGATCCTCACCTGCAAGGCCATGAAAAGAAGGTAAAAGATGTATTAGGCCAGATTTTAATTCAAAATTTATATTAGTAGCAAGTGTAGGAAAGGTTATGCAGAGAGGCTGCTGATCCAAAGTAGGATTAGCTAGCTGTCGTAGGCTTTGATTCTCTGCCATGATGGTCCTTTCCTCTTCTTCTTTCACTTGTCTTCGATTTTCTCTTCTTAGGTGGTATAAAGTCCTTTCTATCTCGGGATCGTATTGATGTTCGTCCTCCTCAAATGAAAACTCGCCTGCGTGCATGAACAAACAGGTAAAGCACGGGAAGAAGAATATCAATAAAAGTTAACACAAATTAATAAAATTGCCTTCCCCGGCAACGGCGCCAAAATTTTGTAGCGTTTATCGCGTACGCCCAAATTAACCCTCTCAAGTTAATAACAGTAATGAATGTAGTAGCGTGAGTAGGGATTGATCCCACGAGGAAGATTATATCTTTGTGTTAACTTATGCAAACGAAAATAAAAAGGGGTTTTGAAGTCAAAGTAATAATACTACGATGCAAAATTAAACTAATATGCAAAATTATCTAAATGAATTAACTTATGAGAAAAGTGCGATTCTCGGTTTTCGGTTAACTTTACAATTGGCGTTTACTATCTCGATCATCGATCTTCACAAATGGTTCAATTTCCATATGAATATTCATCGTGGACGTTTAATCCAACAATCAAAGTCCTATCTCACCTTAAGTTTAGTTGAGTAGCCCAAGCGTTCTAGTTTAACCCTTATCACACAATCAATCAAAATACAAGCGATTAAGATTTAAATCGATGATAGCATGTGAACTAGTGAGATCGATGAAGCTAAACAACATAATCCAAGCGTCTATGTTTAATCCAGTCAATTGTTTACCCTAAGAATTTAACAAACTCACAAAAGGAATTTAATCAATCTTAGTTGCTTCGTAAATTAGAGGGATCAAACGATTCCGTATTTGATATCTAATTAGCTTTAAATTGTATGAACAATAGCTAGGTGATCAATCCAACAATCATGCATAACAATTATGACAATCAAATCAGAAAAACAATTGATACTCAATGCAAATCAACAATCAAAACTTATCTCACAAGAATCGTAAACATCCAATGTATCGTTTTCCTCAACCGAGAATCACAAAAGTATTTAGCTACTCATAACTAGATTAACAATAACCAAAATTAATCTAAAAAACATCAAACTAATAGGAGAAGAAAGAGTTACTAAAAGGGATCACGATTCCGGCTTGTCGATTCCGGTTCCGTTCTTCGTTGTTCTTGAAGAAAACTTGAAAGAAAATTAATCTAAAATCTCAAATTGTTCTAAGAGTCTGAAAAACTATCAAAAACTGCTGCTAATGAGGCTTAGTCTCGAGTTTTAGGGTATGGGAGTGATAAATATGGGATACAATCTTTTAAACATGGTAAAAGACTCAATTTCCAAATTTCCGGACTCCTCGGCGATCGATCGCCTGATGTGTGGCGATCGATCGCGAGGCTTTTATTTTTCAGAAAAACCCTTGAGGCGATCGATCGCTATAAAGTGGCGATCGATCGCCGAGCTCCAGTAGACTTTGGCGATCGATCGCCACTTCTTCGCGATCGATCGCTGGCTCTTCAATTTTGATGCAAATGTTTCTGTCCATAGGCGATCGATCTCCTCTTCGTGGCAATCGATCTCCTCCTTCAAAATTACATTTTTGCCCTTTTCTTGATCAACTTTTAGTCCTTGTCATGTCCATGTCTCTTCTTGCTCTTTACACATCGTTTTTAGCTCGTTTTCTTCGATTGTACCTACAATTACACAAATATACGATTAGGTAGCATACGTATCAAATGATCTATCAAAACCTACCAAATCGTAGACAATTAAGCATTAAAGATGTGTCTATTTCTAGTCACATCACTCACCTCATATGATAACCACGCTTCAATGTGACATGCGGCGCTCCCACCCCTCGCTTCACATTGTACCGGCACAAAACAATAAATAGCGGCAAGCATTTAAAATCATCACTCACCCATAACAATGACTCATGGGATATTCACCAAGTATCCCGTCTATACCTGCAACACAAAAGCATATATCATATCCCAACATCCATCATCATGAGTGTATTTTAATGCACCTCGCTCAAATGCGACATGCGGCACTCCCACCCCTCGCTTCAACATTTGGCGGCAGAGCATTAAAATCATCAGTCCATTGTACACATGCACCCACAATGCATAATTCCATGATGTATATAAAACGCAGGTTACCGTTTCGTGTCTTTCAACCCTGGCCTTAGCCTTTCGCGTCATAGTGTCCCTACAGGAACAATCCCAAACCATGAGCATACGATAATCCATATTCACCACAGTATGATTATAATGAGTAAATGCATAAACTATGAGTACAAAGTACTTCCTGTATCCCAATGCATTTCAAAACGCTCCATTTGGTTGTTCCTGTGTCACAACTCACAATCATAATCAACAGGTTATATTATGATTCTATAGATGTCATGACATATAATCGTATTACTATGATCACATATCACAAATGCACATAAGCAAAATAGTTGTGTCACACAACACTAACTACTATCATGCATAAATATGTGTTACCCATCCCTATTAGCATGTTCCAGGCCTTCAACAGCCCCAAAGAGCTAACCACTGCTCTGATACCACTAATGTAAGGATCCCCATGCCCTTAACCCGATATTAGTGTATTAACCCCTGTCATTAGTGCATACGAACATGTTATTAAGGGGAAAAGTGATTACATGCAACTCTAGCATGAGTACCATCTATAAAATTCCTTTACATTAATCGTATAATGTCTATACTTTCCCAACATATTCCATAAAAACATGTCATGCACCTTTAAACATACACTAACATGTTCTCAGTTCATTTAGCAATTCCATATTTAATTGCATGCAAACCATGAATGAACAGTGAAAGTCGTAGCCCATTTATACATCCCATATACACGTAAAATGTATTCACATAAGAGCACCCAAAGGAATGAGCGTGTATCAATGTATAAAATAGTCTACCATATACCGTTATTGGTACTTCAATCCTGGAAGCACCTCCCAAGCACAGTTCGATCTCAACTCTGGATCTATGTACTTATTCAACCAGCTCTGGTACCTCGATCCTGGAAGTACCTCAAATCGACAGCCCGAGCTCAACTCCAAAGCTGCTGCTACACCTGTAACACCTGCCCCAACAGAGACAGCCCCCACACGGGGTGAGCATACCAATACCACCAATCCAAATAATCATAATATTACAATTCATAATTTACAAAATGTAAATGCCATGAATTTAAATGATACTCCCTGGATGGTATCATCCTCATCCGGGATCCCCTGTATTGTCCCTGTTCTCAAAATAACCAAACTCATCAAATTCCCAAAGCCAGTTAATCGCCACATGGATTAACAGATACCATTTCTATTATGTCAGTCCCATAATCCATATGGTAAAATCATTACATAAAAGACCATAGATATCACATATGTCTAACCAATAATACCACAGTTCTATATCATAGCTCGCTCTACAATAGTGGCATCATCATCCCACGCCCGCTCCACAATAGCGGCGTCATAACCGATGATCGCTCAACAGCGATAACATCACAATCGTTGCTCGCTCAAGGCGGCACTATATAATTCTCAGCATATTTCCATTTAACACAATTACCAAATGCTATACATTTCATTGGCCATTTATTTCAAGCACCATATACCATGTGTGATATCCCCGAAATGATTATGTGGGTAATCATGCAATTAAGGGTTGCTAATTATGAACCTATGTGTTAAAAGGAGTTTTGTATGTGGGAGTGATTTATTTAATTGATGATGTGGTTTAGGGAGCATGTTAGGTGTTTTTAAATTGTTGTGATGATGTGGTAAAATAATAAAATATCAAGGAGAGATATTTTTATACATCGTATGAAATACCGGGACACAATTAAACACCACAAAACCACCCTACATGCAACCACCCCACCCCCACTTGACTCAACCCACGCCCCTCCCCTGTTTTTCTGGAAAGCAGATTGACTAAGAGGCAATTTTGGACTTAGATATTTTCATCTTGCTTCTTCCAAAAGCTTCCTTCTTTTTCCCTTCCTTTTGTCTGCAACTTGGACGGTTTCTAGGAGGAAAGTGATCGGATTTCAAGCATCTTTTCATATAGAAAATCGAAGGGCAAAAGTGGTGAGGAGTCACATTTTCTTCCCAGTTTTCAGTTTCCTGGCATGCTTGTTCTTTGTAGCAGATTTGGCATACTTGTTTAGGTTATGATGTTATATTGTTATGAGTTTTATGTGATGTTTGTGAAGCCCTTAGCATGTTTAGTTAAGAAACTTGCATGCTTTATGTGCTAGATTTGTAGTAGAGAAAAGGGTTCCTCGAACATCCGAGCAAGGAAGTGCTCTGTTTTTCATGTTAGGAAGGGTTTTACCATGAATATTTGAAGCATGCTAACTTAGGTTTTGGTTGAACCTTTGATGTGCTTTTGTGTATGGTAGCTCGTTGAAGGTACCAGTATTTTTCCTTGAACATGTTGCATGTATTATGTGAAGGATTTAATCATGTGAAAGGTAGTGTTCGAAAATTCTGGGCAAGGTTCAAGTGCCCTGTTTTTCTGGAAATATATGTGTGGGGAGTGTTTTTATGAAGGCATTATCATACACGTCAAGCTTAGGTTTTGGTAAAACTTTGATGTGAAAATATGCATGGTAGTTTTGTGAAGCCCATGGCATGTTTGTTCGAGCTTTCTTTATGCTATATGTGATAGGTTTAACAGCATGAAGTGAGGTGCTCAAGAAATCTGGAAATGAATATGTTACCCTGTTTCCAGAAAAGTTGATCCAGTACTTGTTTAAATGATCGACGTTTATACATGTAGGCTTATGCTTAGGGTGTAAATTTGGTACGAATACACTCGGAGTAGTGTATTGTAATTGCTAGCATAATTGTTCAAACATGTGGTGTATGTTTTATGCTAGATCGAAGGGTATGAATATAGGTGTTCGAGAATTCTGGGTTAGTATTTCTCGAACAGGGCATCTCGATCGATCGACATTTCTTCTCGATCGATCGAGCGAGGCAGAATCTTGGTTCTGATTTTAGGCGTCTTCTCGATCGATCGGGAAGAGGGGCCGATCGATCGAGAGACCCAGAATGTTGAAAAATTTAAATTGATATATTTTGTTAAAGTTTTGATATTGGATTGTTATGAGGTGCCTAATATTGTGTTGTGTGGCTATGTAGAACCATCCCAGGTGCCATCACAACCGAGGAGATAAAGTCGATTGACTCATCTATCTTTTGGAAACGTACGTAAGCGACGTACGGGCATCCCAACGGTAACATGTGCTTTATGTTTGTCTTTTTGACGCATTATGAATGCAATGTGGTGCATTAAGATTATGATACATGTTATTATACATTGTTTTTGCATATGTATGTTGTGAAATATAAGAGGTGTATTTCACGAGTCAAGGTTATCTTAGTAAGGATTTTAATTGCTTACGCTAAGGTCCATTGGAAGCGAGGAAGAATTCCGCTTACATGGAGTAGCAAGAAGCATTAAAATGTACTAATGATAAGGGCTCAGGATTGAAATAAGGATTTAAGGAGGAAGGATGTCATGACATTTATTTATGAAGCCATACATTCATATAATGTGTTTTATTATGAATTATGATACAGGGACAACCAATGGGCGATATAAATGCAGGAAATACAGGAAGGGCTTGTGTTTAAGATTTGCATTTATGCCTTACTTTCATATTATGTTGAATATGAATTGTGTTGTGCTCATGTGTTGGGGGTTGTCTTTGTAGGTGCTTTTGTTGACGAGAACCAGGGTCGGGGTTGATATGCTGAGCTGTAAGGAGTGCTACAGGATTAGCATGTTAGAGAAAATTTTTGTATAGCTTCTACTGAGTAGAGTAAGACTATAATGTAGTACCTTTGTAGGAATTGTGTCTTCCTTTTGAAACATTTTGGTACTGTAATCTCTAAAGCTCAGGTTAATCAACACGGCACGTTACTCTGATATTTTCACATAAATGTTTAGTTCTCTAAATTGCACCTTAATGTCTTGATGTGATAACGGGGTCTCACATTTAGTGGTATCAGAGTAGTGGTTAGATAACCAGGGAAGAGTGAAGGGTAGCCTTTAGAGACAAGTTGGCTAGGTATTCATTGTTGGGCATGTTATGCATGTGATCGCCACCTGCAATTTTCCGAAAAATTCGAGCTTTCATGGTGTTTTTCACACCCAAACTCAAAACCAATACCCCTAACTTCCTCAACACTCCCAATACTCCATAAAAACACTAAAATTAACATTTTAGATTTTTAACCCAAAACCCCAAAATAAATCCAACCCAGGCTCCTAGGACGAGCCTCCATCAATTTGCTCATCAAAGGGAAAAGGGAAGGGTTTGGGGTGAGAGAGAGGCGTGAGAAGGAGAGGAGAGGAGAGAAATGGATTCCAAAATGACGGAACCCCGAGTCCAACTGGTATATGTAGCAAAAGTGCCCCAAAATACCAATACCTTCATAAATACATCATGATTCGTTAAAAATCATCTATTTTCAAAAACTCTCTCTCCAACATCAAATCCCCAGACTGGCCCCAACATAAGCCACCCCGGACACCAAGTCCCACTAAAAACCCAACTCATAGGTTTTCCACCAAAATGGGAATACAATCTCAACCTTTGGGTTCAACGATCCCAAATGCCCGATTTAACAACCTCGGGAGACGCAAAACCGCAATTAATTCCTAATTGCCACAATCAAAATCCATCAAGGATTATTACTACACCGGGATTAACACCATTAATCTCCGGACATCACAAACAGCAAGCTAGACAAGAGAGGTATGACATATCTAAAGCGTTGTTCCTGTGTAGAATGGTATACGGAAGCCTAGTTGGAACTCATGTGCTCAAGATGATTAGGTACATTGAGAATCTGGAGAAGCTGGGTTTTCCATTGGACCAAGAGTTGGCCACCGATGTGATATTGCAATCGTTGCCAGAGAGCTTCAGTCAATTTGTAATTTGTGGAATTTTTAACTTCGAGTCTTGAATACATCATTTTCTAGGTTGGAAGAATGTTTTGAGAAATTTTAACAAAATTACATAAGTTTTTTGATCTTTTGATGAATTTAGATTTCGTGCGAATATTCGAGTATGTCCCTTGAATAGAACATTTTCTTTGTTGGAAGAAGTGTTTGAACAAACAATCTTCACAATTACAGACATTTTTTATTTTTTGATAAGTTTCGATTTTGTTCGAATATTCGAGTGTATGTCTCCGTATTAATTCAATTTGTGGATTTTTTACATCAAGTCTTGAGTATTTTTTTTATTAGTTTTCAATTTTGTGCAAATATCCGAGTATTTATCTTCGTAAAACAATTCAATTTGTGGAATTTTTACATCAAGTCTGGAGTACATCATTATCTTGGTTGGGAGAAGAAAACCTGTTTTGAGAAATTTTTACAAATTACGTAAGTTTTTTTATTTTTCTGATAAATTTCGATTTCATGCGAATATTCGAGTATATGTCTTGAAAACATCATTTTCTTGGTTGGAAGAAGTTTCTGAACAATTTTCACGATTACGGACGCTTTTAATTAAGTTTCGATTTTGCTCCAGTATTCGAGTATATATGTCTTCGTAAATCAACTCAATTTTTGGAATTTTTACATCAGGTCTTTAGTACATCATTTTCTTGGCTGGATGAAGTTTCGATAAATTTTTACAAATTACGTAAGTTTTTTCATTTTCTGATAAATTTTGATTTCGTGCGAATATTCGAGTATATTTCTTGAATACATCATTTTCTTTGTTGGAAGAAGTTTTTGAACAATTTTCACAATTACGGACGCTTTTTATTCTTTGGTAAGTTTCGATTTTGTTCGAATATTCGAGCATATGTCGTCGTAAAACAATGCAATTTGAGGGTTTTAACTTGAAGTCTTGAATACATCATTTACTTGGTTGGAAGAAGGTTTTGAGAAATTTTCTCAAATTACGTAAGTTTTTTTATCTTTTGATAAATTTCGATTCTGTGCAAATATTCGGTTGAATACATCATCTTCTTGGTTGGAAGAATTTTCTGAACAATTTTCACAATAACGGACTCTTTTTTTTTTTTTTGATAAGTTTCGATTTTGTGCGAATATTCGAGTATATTTCTTCGTAAATCAATTACATTTATGGAATTTTTACATCAAGTCTTGAGTATATCATTATCTTGTTTTGGAAGAATGTTTCGAGAAATTTTTACAAATTACATAAGTTTTTTTATTTTCTGATAAATTTCAATTTCGTGCGAATATTTGAGTATATACCATGAATACATCATTTTCAAGGTTGGAAGATATTTTTGAATAATTTTAACAATTACGGCCATTTTTTTATTTTTTGATAAGTTTCGATTTTGTGCGAATATTCGAGTATACGCCTTCGTAAAAAAATTAAATTTGTGGAATTTTTAACTTCGAGTCTTGAATACATCATTTTCTAGGTTGGAAGAATGTTTTGAGAAATTTTAACAAAATTAAGTTTTTTGATCTTTTGATGAATTTAAATTTCGTGCGAATATTCGAGTATGTCTCTTGAATAGAACATTTTCTTTGTTGGAAGAAGTGTTTGAACAAACAATCTTCACAATTACAGACGTTTTTTTATTTTTTTATAAGTTTCGATTTTTTTCGAATATTCGAGTGTATGTCTCCGTATTAATTCAATTTGTGGATTTTTTACATCAAGTCTTGAGTATGTCATTTTCTTGGTTGGAAGAGGTATCGATAAATTTTTACAAATTACGTAAGTCTTGTTATTTTCTTATAAATTTGGATTTCATGCGAATATTTGTGTATATGTCTTGAATACATTATTTTCAGGGTTGGAAGATATTTTTGAATAATTTTAACAATACAGACTTTTTTTATTTTTCGATTAGTTTCGATTTTGTGCGAATATTTCAAGTATATGTCTTCTTACATCAATTGAATTTGTGGAATTTTAACATCAAGTCTTGAGTAAATCATTTTCTTTGTTGGAAGAAGGTTTTGAGAAATTTTCTAAAATTACTTAAGTTTTTGGATCTTTTGATAAATACTCGAATTTCGTGCGAATATTCGAGTACTTGTCTTGAATACATCATTTTCTTTGTTGCAAGAAGTTTTTGAACAATTTTAACAATTACGGATGTATTTTTTTTATTAGTTTTCAATTTTGTGCAAATATCCGAGTATTTATCTTCGTAAAACAATTCAATTTGTGGAATTTTTACATCAAGTCTGGAGTACATCATTATCTTGGTTGGGAGAAGAAAACCTGTTTTGAGAAATTTTTACAAATTACGTAAGTTTTTTTTATTTTTCTGATAAATTTCGATTTCGTGCGAATATTCGAGTATATGTCTTGAAAACATCATTTTCCTGGTTCGAAGAAGTTTCTGAACAATTTTCACGATTACGGACGCTTTTAATTAAGTTTCGATTTTGCTCCAGTATTCGAGTATATATGTCTTCGTAAATCAACTCAATTTTTGGAATTTTTACATCAGGTCTTGAGTACATCATTTTCTTGGCTGGATGAAGTTTCGATAAATTTTTACAAATTACGTAAGTTTTTTCATTTTCTGATAAATTTTGATTTCGTGCGAATGTTCGAGTATATGTCTTGAATACATCATTTTCTTTGTTGGAAGAAGTTTTTGAACAATTTTCACAATTACGGACGCTTTTTATTCTTTGGTAAGTTTCGATTTTGTTCGAATATTCGAGCATATGTCGTCGTAAAACAATGCAATTTGAGGGTTTTAACTTGAAGTCTTGAATACATCATTTTCTTGGTTGGAAGAAGGTTTTGAGAAATTTTCTCAAATTACGTAAGTTTTTTTATCTTTTGAAAAATTTCGATTCTGTGCAAATATTCGGTTGAATACATCATCTTCTTGGTTGGAAGAATTTTCTGAACAATTTTCACAATAACGGACTCTTTTTTTTTTTTTTTTGATAAGTTTCGATGTTGTGCGAATATTCGAGTACATTTCTTCGTAAATCAATTACATTTGTGGAATTTTTAAATCAAGTCTTGAGTATATCATTATCTTGTTTTGGAAGAATGTTTCGAGAAATTTTTACAAATTACATAAGTTTTTTTATTTTCTGATAAATTTCGATTTCGTGCGAATATTTGAGTATATACCATGAATACATCATTTTCAAGGTTGGAAGATATTTTTGAATAATTTTAACAATTACGGCCATTTTTTTATTTTTTGATAAGTTTCGATTTTGTGCGAATATTCGAGTATATGCCTTCGTAAAAAAATTAAATTTGTGGAATTTTTAACTTCGAGTCTTGAATACATCATTTTCTAGGTTGGAAGAATGTTTTGAGAAATTTTAACAAAATTACATAAGTTTTTTGATCTTTTGATGAATTTAGATTTCGTGCGAATATTCGAGTATGTCTCTTGAATAGAACATTTTCTTTGTTGGAAGAAGTGTTTGAACAAACAATCTTCACAATTACAGACGCTTTTTATTTTTTGATAAGTTTCGATTTTGTTCGAATATTCGAGTGTATGTCTCCGTATTAATTCAATTTATGGATTTTTTACATCAAGTCTTGAGTATGTCATTTTCTTGGTTGGAAAAGGTTTCGATAAATTTTTACAAATTACGCAAGTTTTGTTATTTTCTTATAAATTTGGATTTCATTGGAATATTTGTGTATATGTCTTGAATACATTATTTTCAGGGTTGGAAGATATTTTTGAATAATTTTAACAATACAGACTTTTTTTATTTTTCGATTAGTTTCGATTTTGTGCGAATATTTCAAGTATATGTCTTCTTACATCAATTCAATTTGTGGAATTTTAACATCAAGTCTTGAGTAAATCATTTTCTTTGTTGGAAGAAGGTTTTGAGAAATTTTCTAAAATTACGTAAGTTTTTGGATCTTTTGATAAATACTCGAATTTCTTGCGAATATTCGAGTACTTGTCTTGAATACATCATTTTCATGATTGCAAGAAGTTTTTGAACAATTTTAACAATTACGGATGTATTTTTTTTATTAGTTTTCAATTTTGTGCAAATATCCGAGTATTTATCTTCGTAAAACAATTCAATTTGTGGAATTTTACATCAAGTCTGGAGTACATCATTATCTTGGTTGGGAGAAGAAAACCTGTTTTGAGAAATTTTTACAAATTACGTAAGTTTTTTTTATTTTTCTGATAAATTTCGATTTCGTGCGAATATTCGAGTATATGTCTTGAAAACATCATTTTCCTGGTTCGAAGAAGTTTCTGAACAATTTTCACGATTACGGACGCTTTTAATTAAGTTTCGATTTTGCTCCATTATTCGAGTATATATGTCTTCGTTAATCAACTCAATTTTTGGAATTTTTACATCAGGTCTTGAGTACATCATTTTCTTGGCTGGATGAAGTTTCGATAAATTTTTACAAATTACGTAAGTTTTTTCATTTTCTGATAAATTTGATTTCGTGCGAATATTCGAGTATATGTCTTGAATACATCATTTTCTTTGTTGGAAGAAGTTTTTGAACAATTTTCACAATTACGGACGCTTTTTATTCTTTGGTAAGTTTCGATTTTGTTCGAATATTCGAGCATATGTCGTCGTAAAACAATGCAATTTGAGGGTTTTAACTTGAAGTCTTGAATACATCATTTTCTTGGTTGGAAGAAGGTTTTGAGAAATTTTCTCAAATTACGTAAGTTTTTTTATCTTTTGAAAAATTTCGATTCTGTGCAAATATTCGGTTGAATACATCATCTTCTTGGTTGGAAGAATTTTCTGAACAATTTTCACAATAACGGACTCTTTTTTTTTTTTTGATAAGTTTCGATTTTGTGCGAATATTCGAGTACATTTCTTCGTAAATCAATTACATTTGTGGAATTTTTACATCAAGTCTTGAGTATATCATTATCTTGTTTTGGAAGAATGTTTCGAGAAATTTTTACAAATTACATAAGTTTTTTTATTTTCTGATAAATTTCGATTTCGTGCGAATATTTGAGTATATACCATGAATACATCATTTTCAAGGTTGGAAGATATTTTTGAATAATTTTAACAATTACGGCCATTTTTTATTTTTTGATAAGTTTCGATTTTGTGCGAATATTCGAGTATATGCCTTCGTAAAAAAAATTAAATTTGTGGAATTTTTAACTTCGAGTCTTGAATACATCATTTTCTAGGTTGGAAGAATGTTTTGAGAAATTTTAACAAAATTACATAAGTTTTTTGATCTTTTGATGAATTTAGATTTCGTGCGAATATTCGAGTATGTCTCTTGAATAGAACATTTTCTTTGTTGGAAGAAGTGTTTGAACAAACAATCTTCACAATTACAGACGCTTTTTATTTTTTGATAAGTTTCGATTTTGTTCGAATATTCGAGTGTATGTCTCCGTATTAATTCAATTTATGGATTTTTTACATCAAGTCTTGAGTATGTCATTTTCTTGGTTGGAAGAGGTTTCGATAAATTTTTACAAATTACGCAAGTTTTGTTATTTTCTTATAAATTTGGATTTCATGCGAATATTTGTGTATATGTCTTGAATACATTATTTTCAGGGTTGGAAGATATTTTTGAATAATTTTAACAATACAGACTTTTTTTATTTTTCGATTAGTTTCGATTTTGTGCGAATATTTCAAGTATATGTCTTCTTACATCAATTCAATTTGTGGAATTTTAACAACAAGTGTTGAGTAAATCATTTTCTTTGTTGGAAGAAGGTTTTGAGAAATTTTCTAAAATTACGTAAGTTTTTGGATCTTTTGATAAATACTCGAATTTCGTGCGAATATTCGAGTACTTGTCCTGAATACATCATTTTCTTGGTTGCAAGAAGTTTTTGAACAATTTTAACAATTACGGATGTATTTTTTTTATTAGTTTTCAATTTGTGCAAATATCCGAGTATTTATCTTCGTAAAACAATTCAATTTGTGGAATTTTTACATCAAGTCTGGAGTACATCATTATCTTGGTTGGGCGAAGAAAACATGTTTTGAGAAATTTTTACAAATTACGTAAGTTTTTTTTATTTTTCTGATAAATTTCGATTTCGTGTGAATATTCGAGTATATGTCTTGAAAAAATCATTTTCTTTGTTGGAAGAAGTTTCTGAACAATTTTCACGATTACGGACGCTTTTAATTCAGTTTCGATTTTGCTCTAGTATTCGAGTATATATGTCTTCGTAAATCAACTCAATTTTTGGAATTTTTACATCAGGTCTTGAGTACATCATTTTCTTGGCTTGATGAAGTTTCGATAAATTTTTACAAATTACGTAAGTTTTTTCATTTTCTGATAAATTTGATTTCGTGCGAATATTCGAGTATATGTCTTGAATACATCATTTTCTTTGTTGGAAGAGGTTTTTGAACAATTTTCACAATTACGGACGCTTTTTATTCTTTGGTAAGTTTCGATTTTGTTCGAATATTCGAGCATATGTCGTCGTAAAACAATGCAATTTGAGGGTTTTAACTTGAAGTCTTGGATACATCATTTTCTTGGTTGGAAGAAGGTTTTGAGAAATTTTCTCAAATTACGTAAGTTTTTTTCTTTTGATAAGTTTCGATTCTTTGCAAATATTCGATTGAATACATCATCTTCTTGGTTGGAAGAATTTTCTGAACAATTTTCAGAATAAGGGACTCTTTTTTTTTTTTTTTTTTGATAAGTTTCGATTTTGTGCGAATATTCGAGTACATTTCTTCGTAAATCAATTACATTTGTGGAATTATTACATCAAGTCTTGAGTATATCATTATCTTGTTTTGGAAGAATGTTTCGAGAAATTTTTACAAATTACGTAAGTTTTTTTATTTTCTGATAAATTTCGATTTCGTGCGAATATTTGAGTATATACCATGAATACATCATTTTCAAGGTTGGAAGATATTTTTGAATAATTTTAACAATTACGGCCATTTTTTTATTTTTTGATAAGTTTTGATTTTGTGCGAGTATATGCCTTCGTAAAAAAATTAAATTTCTTGAATTTTTAACTTCGGGTCTTGAATACATCATTTTCTAGGTTGGAAGAATGTTTTGAGAAATTTTAACAAAATTACATAAGTTTTTTGATCTTTTGATGAATTTAGATTTCGTGTCAATATTCGAGTGTGTCTCCTGAATAGAACATTTTCTTTGTTGGAAGAAGTGTTTGAACAAACAATCTTCACAATTACAGACGTTTTTTATTTTTTGATAAATTTCGATTTTGTTCGAATAGTCGAGTGTATGTCTCCGTATTAATTCAATTTGTGGATTTTTTACATCAAGTCTTGAGTATATCATATTCTTGGTTGGAAGAGGTTTCGATAAATTTTTACAAATTTTATAAATTTGGATTTCATGCGAATATTTGTGTATATGTCTTGAATACATTATTTTCAGGGTTGGAAGATATTTTTGAATAATTTTAACAGCAGACTTTTTTTATTTTTCGATTAGTTTCGATTTTGTGCGAATATTTCAAGTATATGTCTTCTTACATCAATTCAATTTGCGGAATTTTAACATCAAGTCTTGAGTAAATCATTTTCTTTGTTGGAAGAAGGTTTTGAGAAATTTTCTAAAATTACGTAAGTTTTTGGATCTTTTGATAAATACTCGAATTTCGTGCGAATATTCGAGTACTTGTCTTGAATACATCATTTTCTTGGTTGCAAGAAGTTTTTGAACAATTTTAACAATATGGATATATTTTTTATTAGTTTTCAATTTTGTGCAAATATCCGAGTATTTATCTTCGTAAAAAAATTCAATTTGTGGAATTTTTACATCGAGTCTGGAGTACATCATTATCTTGGTTGTGAGAAGAAAACCTGTTTGGAGAAATTTTTACAAATTACGTAAGTTTTTTTTATTTTTCTGATAAATTTTGATTTCGTGCGAATATTCGAGTATATGTCTTGAAAACCTCATTTTCTTGGTTGGAAGAAGTTTCTGAACAATTTTCACGATTACGGACGCTTTTAATCCAGTTTCGATTTTGCTCCAGTATTCTGTATATATGTCTTCGTAAATCAACTCAATTTGTGGAATTTTTACATCAGGTCTTGAGTACATCATTTTCTTGGCTGGATGAAGTTTCGATAGATTTTTACAAATTACGTAAGTTTTTTTCATTTCTGATAAATTTTGATTTCGTGCGAATATTCGAGTATATGTCTTGAATACACCATTTTCTTTGTTGGAAGAAGTTTTTGAACAATTTTCACAATTACGGACACTTTTTATTCTTTGGTAAGTTTCGATTTTGTTCGAATATTCGAGCATATGTCGTCGTAAAACAATGCAATTTGAGGGTATTAACTTGAAGTCTTGAATACATCATTTTCTTGGTTGGAAGAAGATTTTCTGAGAAATTTTCTCAAATTACGTAAATTTTTTTATCTTTTGATAAATTTCGATTCTGTGCAAATATTCGATTGAATACATAATCTTCTTGGTTGGAAGAATTTTCTGAACAATTTTCACAATAACGGACTCTTTTTTTTTTTGGTAAGTTTCGATTTTGTGCGAATATTCGAGTGCATTTCTTCGTAAATCAATTACATTTGTGGAATTTTTACATCAAGTCTTGAGTATATCATTATCTTGTTTTGGAAGAATGTTTCGAGAAATTTTTACAAATTACATAAGTTTTTTTATTTTCTGATAAATTTCGATTTCGTGCGAATATTTGAGTATATACCATGAATACATCATTTTCAAGGTTGGAATATATTTTTGAATAATTTTAACAATTACGGGCCATTTTTTTATTTTTTGATAAGTTTCGATTTTGTGCGAATATTCGAGTATATGCCTTCGTAAAAAAATTAAATTTGTGGAATTTTTAACTTCGAGTCTTGAATATCATCATTTTCTAGGTTGGAAGAATGTTTTGAGAAAGTTTAACAAAATTACATAAGTTTTTTGATCTTTTGATGAATTTAGATTTCGTGCGAATATTCGAGTATGTCTCTTGAATAGAACATTTTCTTTGTTGGAAGAAGTGTTTGAACAAACAATCTTCACAATTACAGACGTTTTTTATTTTTTGATAAGTTTCGATTTTGTTCGAATATTCGAGTGTATGTCTCCGTATTAATTCAATTTGTGGATTTTTTACATCAAGTCTTGAGTATATCATTTTCTTGGTTGGAAGAGGTTTCGATAAATTTTTAAAAATTACGTAAGTTTTGTTATTTTCTTATAAATTCTGATTTCATGCGAATATTTGTGTATATGTCTTGAATACATTATTTTCAGGGTTGGAAGATATTTTTGAATAATTTTAACAATACAGACATTTTTTATTTTCGATTAGTTTCGATTTTGTGCGAATATTTCAGGTATATGTCCTCTTACATCAATTCAATTTGTGGAATTTTAACATCAAGTCTTGAGTAAATCATTTTCTTTGTTGGAAGAATGTTTTGAGAAATTTTCTAAAATTACGTAAGTTTTTGGATCTTTTGATAAATACTCGAATTTCGTGCGAATATTCGAGTATTTGTCTTGAATACATCATTTTCTTGGTTGCAAGAAGTTTTGAACAATTTTAACAATTACGGATGTATTTTTTTATTAGTTTTCAATTTTGTGCAAATATCCGAGTATTTATCTTCGTAAAACAATTCAATTTGTGGAATTTTTACATCGAGTCTGGTGTACATCATTATCTTGGTTGGGAGAAGAAAACCCTGCTTTGAGAAATTTTTACAAATTACGTAAGTTTTTTTTATTTTTCTGATAAATTTCGATTTCGTGCGAATATTCGAGTATATGTCTTGAAAACATCATTTTCTTGGTTGGAAGAAGTTTCTGAACAATTTTCACGATTACGGACGCTTTTAATTCAGTTTCGATTTTGCTCCAGTATTCGAGTATATATGTCTTCGGTAAATCACTTAATTTGTGGATTTTTTACATCAGGTCTTGAGTACAACATTTTCTAGGCTGGATGAAGTTTCGATAATTTTTACAAATTACGTAAGTTTTTTCATTTATGATAAATTTTGATTTTTCGTGCGAATATTCGAGTATATGTCTTGAATACATCATTTTTCTTTGTTGGAAGAAGTTTTTGAAACAATTTTCACAATTACGGACGCTTTTTATTCTTTGGTAAGTTTCGACTTTGGTCGAATATTCGAGCATATGTCGTCGTAAAACAATGCAAATTTGAGGGTTTTAACTTGAAGTCTTGAATACATCATTTTCTTGGTTGGAAGAAGGTTTTGAGAAATTTTCTAAAATTACGTAAGTTTTTTTATCTTTTGACTAAATTTCGATTCTTTGCAAATATTCGATTGAATACATCATCTTCTGGTTGGAAGAATTTTCCTGAACAATTTTCACAATAACGGACTCTTTTTTTTTTTTTGGGTAAGTTTCGATTTTGTGCGAATATTCGAGTGCATTTCTTCGTAAATCAATTACATTTGTGGAATTTTACATCAAGTCATGAGTATATCATTATCTTGTTTTGGAAGAATGTTTCGACAAATTTTTACAAATTACATAAGTTTTTTTATTTTCTGATAAATTTCGATTTCGTGCGAATATTTGAGTATATACCATGAATACATCATTTTCAAGGTTGGAATATATTTTTGAATAATTTTAACAATTACGGCCATTTTTTTATTTTTTGATAAGTTTCGATTTTGTGCGAATATTCGAGTATATGCCTTCGTAAAAAAATTAAATTTGTGGAATTTTTAACTTCGAGTCTTGAATACATCATTTTCTAGGTTGGAAGAATGTTTTGAGAAATTTTAACAAAATTACATAAGTTTTTTGATCTTTTGATGAATTTAGATTTCGTGCGAATATTCGAGTATGTCTCTTGAATAGAACATTTTCTTTGTTGGAAGAAGTGTTTGAACAAACAATCTTCACAATTACAGACGTTTTTTATTTTTTGATAAGTTTCGATTTTGTTCGAATATTCGAGTGTATGTCTCCGTATTAATTCAATTTGGGGATTTTTTACATCAAGTCTTGAGTATATCATTTTCTTGGTTGGAAGAGGTTTCGATAAATTTTTAAAAATTACGTAAGTTTTGTTATTTTCTTATAAATTCTGATTTCATGCGAATATTTGTGTATATGTCTTGAATACATTATTTTCAGGGTTGGAAGATATTTTTGAATAATTTTAACAATACAGACATTTTTTATTTTTCGATTAGTTTCGATTTTGTGCGAATATTTCAGGTATATGTCCTCTTACATCAATTCAATTTGTGGAATTTTAACATCAAGTCTTGAGTAAATCATTTTCTTTGTTGGAAGAATGTTTTGAGAAATTTTCTAAAATTACGTAAGTTTTTGGATCTTTTGATAAATACTCGAATTTCGTGCGAATATTCGAGTATTTGTCTTGAATACATCATTTTCTTGGTTGCAAGAAGTTTTGAACAATTTTAACAATTACGGATGTATTTTTTTATTAGTTTTCAATTTTGTGCAAATATCCGAGTATTTATCTTCGTAAAACAATTCAATTTGTGGAATTTTTACATCGAGTCTGGTGTACATCATTATCTTGGTTGGGAGAAGAAAACCTGCTTTGAGAAATTTTTACTAATTACGTAAGTTTTTTTATTTTTCTGATAAATTTCGATTTCGTGCGAATATTCGAGTATATGTCTTGAAAACATCATTTTCTTGGTTGGAAGAAGAAGTTTCTGAACAATTTTCACGATTACGGACGCTTTAATTCAGTTTCGATTTTGCTCCAGTATTCGAGTATATATGTCTTCGTAAATCAACTTAATTTGTGGATTTTTTACATCAGGTCTTGAGTACAACATTTTCTAGGCTGGATGAAGTTTCGATAAATTTTTACAAATTACGTAAGTTTTTTCATTTTATGATAAATTTTGATTTTTCGTGCGAATATTCGAGTATATGTCTTGAATACATCATTTTCTTCTTGTTGGAAGAAGTTTTTGAACAATTTTCACAATTACGGACGCTTTTTATTCTTGGTAAGTTTCGACTTTGGTCGAATATTCGAGCATATGTCGTCGTAAAACAATGCAATTTGAGGGTTTTAACTTGAAGTCTTGAATACATCATTTTCTTGGTGGAAGAAGGTTTTGAGAAATTTTCTAAAATTACGTAAGTTTTTTTATCTTTTGATAAATTTCGATTCTTTGCAAATATTCGATTGAATACATCATCTTCTTGGTTGGAAGAATTTTCTGAACAATTTTCACAATAACGGACTCTTTTTTTTTTTTTGGTAAAGTTTCGATTTTGTGCGAATATTCGAGTGCATTTCTTCGTAAATCAATTACATTTGTGGAATTTTTACATCAAGTCTTGAGTATATCATTATCTTGTTTTGGAAGAATGTTTCGACAAATTTTTACAAATTACATAAGTTTTTTTATTTTTCTGATAAATTTCGATTTCGTGCGAATATTTGAGTATATACCATGAATACATCATTTTCAAGGTTGGAATATATTTTTGAATAATTTTAACAATTACGGCCATTTTTTTATTTTTTGATAAGTTTCGATTTTGTGCGAATATTCGAGTATATGCCTTCGTAAAAAATTAAATTTGTGGAATTTTTAACTTCGAGTCTTGAATACATCATTTTTCTAGGTTGGAAGAATGTTTTGAGAAATTTTAACAAAATTACATAAGTTTTTTGATCTTTTGATGAATTTAGATTTCGTGCGAATATTCGAGTATGTCTCTTGAATAGAACATTTCTTTGTTGGAAGAAGGTGTTGAACAAACAATCTTCACAATTACAGACGTTTTTTATTTTTTGTGATAAGTTTCGATTTTGTTCGAATATTCGAGTGTATGTCTCCGTATTAATTCAATTTGTGGATTTTTTACATCAAGTCTTGATATATCATTTCTTGGTTGGAAGAGGTTTCGATAAATTTTTAAAAATTACGTAAGTTTTGTTATTTTCTTATAAATTCCTGATTTCATGCGAATATTTGTGTATATGTCTTGAATACATTATTTTCAGGGTTGGAAGATATTTTGAATAATTTTAACAATACAGACATTTTTTATTTTTCGATTAGTTTCGATTTTGTGCGAATATTTCAGGTATATGTCCTCTTACATCAATTCAATTTGTGGAATTTTAACATCAAGTCTTGAGTAAATCATTTTCTTTGTTGGAAGAATGTTTTGAGAAATTTTCTAAAATTACGTAAGTTTTTGGATCTTTTGATAAATACTACTCGAATTTCGTGCGAATATTCGAGTATTTGTCTTGAATACATCATTTCTTGGTTGCAAGAAAGTTTTGAACAATTTTAACAATTACGGATGTATTTTTTATTAGTTTTCAATTTTGTGCAAATATCCGAGTAGTTATCTTCGTAAAACAATTCAATTTGTGGAATTTTACATCGAGTCTGGTGTACATCATTATCTTGGTTGGGAGAAGATAACCCTGCTTTGAGAAATTTTACAAATTACGTAAGTTTTTTTATTTTTCCTGATAACTTTCGATTCGTGCGAATATTCGAGTATATGTCCTTGAAAACATCATTTTCTTGGTTGGAAGAAGTTTCTGAACAATTTTCACGATTACCGGACGCTTTTAATTCAGTTTCGATTTTGCTCAGTATTCGAGTATATATGTCTTCGTAAATCAACTTAATTTGTGGATTTTTACATCGAGGTCTTGAGTACAAACATTTTCTAGGCTGGATGAAGTTTCGATAAATTTTTACAAATTACGTAAGTTTTTTCATTTTATGATAAATTGTTGATTTTTCGTGCGAATATTCGTGTATTGTCTTGAATACATCATTTTTCTTTGTTGGAAGAAGTGTTTGAACACTTTTCACAATTACGGACGCTTTTTATTCTTGGTATAGTTTCGACTTTGGTCGAATATTCGAGCATATGTCGTCGTAAAACAATGCAAATTTGAGGGTTTTAACTTGAAGTCTTGAATACATCATTTTCTGGTTGGAAGAAGATTTTGAGAAATTTTCTAAAATTACGTAAGTTTTTTTATCTTTTGATAAATTTCGATTCTTTGCAAATATTCGGATTGAATACATCATCTTCTTGGTTGGAAGAATTTTCTGAACAATTTTTCACAATAACGGACTCTTTTTTTTTTATTTTTTGATAAGTTTCGATTTGTGCGAATATTCGAGTACATTTCTTCGTAAATCATTACATTTGTGGAATTTTTACATCAAGTCTTGAGTATATCATTATCTTGTTTTGGAAGAATGTTTCGAGAAATTTTTACAAATTACATAAGTTATTTTATTTTCTGATAAATTCGATTTCGTGCGAATATTTGAGTATATACCATGAATACATCATTTTCAAGGTTGGAAGATATTTTTGAATAATTTTAACAATTACGGCCATTTTTTTTTTTTTGATAAGTTTCGATTTTGGTGCGAGTAGATGCCTTCGTAAAAAATTAAATTTGTGGAATTTTTAACTTCGAGTCTTGAATACATCATTTTCTAGTTGGAAGAATGTTTTTGAGAAATTTTAACAAAATTACATAAGTTTTTTGATCTTTTGATGAATTTAGAGTTCGTGCGAATA